>JANSTR010160383.1:0-10078 GCA_025434805.1 Antipathozoanthus remengesaui
GTAACTATGCTTTATATTGTGAGGGAGCACGCTTTTGGACCAATCAGAGCGAGTGTTATATCAAATCTATATTATAACAGCTGATATACAATTGTGCAGTGCATATTTGGATGTATATACTAGTATTGCTGTGCTTTTGAGTTTTGAGTGGAATACCATTGAACATGACGCACATCACTTATATTTTCATATGCAACAAGTTCTTTGTGACAACTGTGAGACAACATTGCATATAAACTACTTTATTTCATGCCTTAAGTAGAAAAACCAATTGACTGCTAAAAGTCCATTTCAATTGAAAAATGTAGGAGCTCTTCAGTTTTGTGTTCCATGTTTTACCCTAACTGCTCCTTTACAGGTTTGACCAAGTTGCACTAAAAAAATTCATTGACAGAAGTAATTCAAACTTTACACTTTTCTTGCAGCATTAACAGGAACTGGAGAACCAATTTCCAGAAAGAAATCTCTTAAAAGGTCAATCAGGGACTCCATCCGGCGGCTCCGACGCAGTCGCAAGGGTACATACACACCCAAAAAAGACCAAAAGGATGGTGAAGTTGCAGCATCACCTGCATCTGGGGAGACGCCTGTATCACCACCTGTCTCTAGACTAGTTGATGAGAGTCGTGTTGATGAGACTGTACTTAGTATGGTGCGGTGTTTGTACTTTGCTGACACTTTCCTGAAGGATGGTAAGTTTTTTGTTCAACCATATTTTCAGCCCACTGCTGTTTAGGAAAAGATTGATGTTGATAATTGTGTTTAGTTTAGCATGTACTGTTAGGAGAAGGCAGATGCTCAAACTTGAGTCTGGACAAGCATACTGATGCCCATTGTTCTTCGTGCCATGCAGGTGAACATCACATTCCTTCTCTGTGGGCGGGTACAAATGCTGGACACATCTACGTATATTACCTCAACATTCCAGAACAGGAAAAACGATCAGAGGAGAGCATTGGTGCAGAAATGGGCAAAGAAATAAAACTAAAACACAAAGCGCCAGTTGTTTCAATCTTTGTTGTCGACAAGAGTGGAATGCCACTTGTTGGGGAAGTTGAAGAAGACAAAGAGAAAGGTAGGAGTTTTGCAGTAGACAGCATTTCATCAACATTTGGCTTTCTGGTAAATATTTAAAGATGTGATTTCCAGAAACTGAAGCTAAATATGGATTATACTGAATACCTGCGACATGACCATGATTTGGAACCTGTAAGCATGGGTTGTCAGTCATATTTTGGTTGCCTTAGTGACATGGTTTGCACTCTAAGTAAAGACAAAGTATGAAGAGCAACCAAGGGCATTCCCAGGATTTTTCGAAAAGGGGGGGGGGGTCCATCCACCTTTTAAGTATAGGTTGACCAAGTTAAGGATTTAAAAAGTTGTGTATAAGTAAAGGTAGAAAGGGGGTATTCCTGGACCCCTTAGGTACACTCCTGGCAACATTTCAACTTGTGCACCATCGATGTTACCTAGACTCCTGAAAATTGCATTCACTAGCTGATATTCACTGTTCCATCATTTAGTTCTTGGGACTATGATGTTACTGTGATCATATCACTTGTTTTCACTTGCTATCACTTGTTATCATACTAGCTGAAAGTCTTTTATTCACGCTGTTTTTCAGTCAGAAATTCCTTGAAAAAAACAAATGCTTCTGGGAAAGCCCAAAATATTTGATTGGTTGGCAGAACTGTTTTTGCTGAATTGTAACAAATTTACAAAATACTTGGAGAATCAAGCCATGATTTTAAACATCACAGACATGCTTAAATTTGCTTTTCACTGTTTCACTGCAGCATTTGCAATAAGCCAGGCCTGCAGAAATTCGAATGTTATATAACATGAAAGTTAGTTAAGCAAAATATCTGTGCTTAACCCGTTTCATATTGTATAATCCATTTCTTCAGGCTGGACTTGGACATTTGGAATGAAAATGACTTTAAACTTAAACAGCTTATCAAGATACTATTGTGTAGTTTTTCCAAATGTAGATATACAGTAATATCCATAACTTTACAGTCAAAACAGCCCTTAATTGGCTTAAATTTGAATAGCTAAATTTATTAGACAACCTTTGTGTGACTGTACTTGCAAAGTCACAGAAATCACTGCCCAACAAATTTATTGAAGATTTTGAGAGAGTTGACTGCTATTTCACGGAGTTTAAAGGCAGTGAATTTTAAAACAAAACCTAACTGAACTCCTGCAATGATTTCCTGGGTATTCCGTGTGCAGATATGTGAAGGTATTTGTTTGCGTTAGAATCGAGGAGTGAGACAAACAAAGAGTTTATGTGCCAACAGTTTATGAGCAATTGGACAATGTTCAATTAACTTGACAATATCTACGCAAGATCTGTCAGTCACTTGTTGAAGCTTGTCGAAGCTTGGTTCTTGAGATTTACGCTATGATTGCAACGATACAGTATTTCAGCGAGTAGCTCTACAACTGTTGAAGTTATGGCTACAAAACTACTCTATGTTACACGGATGAACTATATGAAATATCTCAAGGCAATTCTCGCTAATGCAAAGCCAAAAATGTCAATGATAAATAGCTACAAAATGACAAGAAAAGGAACATATCTACTCACCAAGCCAGTCGTCGTCGAAAAACTAGAAAAGGCTAACGAACCTACGCCTACGACAGCTTGGCTGCGCCATCAAACGTCAGCATGACGCTCGAAAAGTAACAGTTCAAATATTCAAGTAAGTTCGATCGAACTACAAAATGAAAACATATGACAAATATTCTGCAATGCTGTATGTTAAATAGCAAACACATTAAACGAAATGTTCACTGCTCAATTACAATAATCTGTGTCCACAACAGTATTGTTAAGTAATCCACCAAAGTTTAGATATTCAAATCTGGGACAGCTTTAAGAAGTCTGTTAATTGATTTTGATTTGCGAAGTATTCAAAGTTTGAACAACAAAGTGAGAGTTAGATTCTCTTGACCTTGTTAGACTGTAACGATGTTTGACATGAGTTCGAGGGTATTTATACAATAATTGCTTTTTGAATGAGGCAATTAGCACACATGACAATAAATGAGTTATGCAAAGCAGAACAGGCATAACTGGTGCTTGAATGAAATAATTGTTTGTGCAATTTCTGCTGACCTGAAATGACAACCCCATGTGAATGTTTTCTTCTGACCAGGCCCTGATATGAGTGGACAGCATTCACTGGTAATCTGCTCTGAGGAGCAGTTCAAGGTGTTCAGCCTGCCACACCTGAAAGCAAGACATAAGGAGAAGTTAACAGCTATTGATGGTTCAAGGGTACGCAAGATTGGTCTAATCAATGCCAGAAGTAAGAATGGTGAGGATTTTATTAATATTCTTGAGAGTTTACCATCAAGTGAAACATAATGCGATCAGATTTATATGTAGTTATTTAAATAATGTGATAATACTATGGTGACAATGATTATGACGATGTTAGCAATGATTTGACAATGTTAGCAACGATTATGAGTATATGATCACGAGCAACATAGTTCATTCACTTTTGAAACTTGTAAGAAAGTGAATCTCTTCTGACTTGTGGATTTCAAGTTTGTGCAAATTTATATTTGAATGTGGTAACCATTGGTTTTAGACAACTGGGTGCTAAAAGAATGTTCTTAAAAAACTGGTTTGTATTATTTTAATACTCGAATATTTACAAGTTACACCAACAAGATGATATAGTCTACAATGCTGTTATTGTTGTAGCTTGCTGTTAACATTGTTAAAAACGTCACAAATAAGTCTGAATGATTGAATGTTCTCTTATGTTTCAGATGACTCGGGTACCGTTTACCATTGCCTTGCGTGTCTTAGTAACCAAGGAGACTTGTCAGCATACACCATCCCTCACCTTAAACTACAAAACAAAGCATCTTGTGTGAAGAAAGAAGACATCATTGCAATCCAGTCGCTAGTGTTTGCAACAAGTGGCCAGGGATTCTATCTTTGTTCACCCTCGGAAATGCAGAGGTTTTCCTTGACAGCAAGTGAAGTGTGAGTTGCGTTTGCTCAGAAATCTATCACCCTGTCCTGCTAGTGAAGAGTTGTCTTTGTTTGTTCAGTGTTGATTCATTTTCAGCCATCAGAACAAATCAACACCAAACCTATCTACTCTCACGACAAATAAACTGAATTTACCAAAAAATATAAGCAAAGGTTTTGTAATCCTGGCATTTTCTTTTCGATTCATCAAGACTTTTTAATGCAAATTTCTTATATTTTCTAGTGTTGGTGAAAAACTTTGACAATTAATAGCAACTATTCTTGATATAAATTTTAGTAAATAGTTTTAAAAAACTAAAGACTTATCATCACTTATCATCATCTTATGATCCTCCAACAAAGGGCTAATGCTCTAAATTTCAATAACCTATCTCACCAGATTTTCTGTGAATAGGATTCAAATGGATTGTTACTTCCTTTCCTTGCATAACAAATGATTTGCAGATATTTGGTGCACAATCATTATTGAAGTATCCTCTGTTCTTTTTTTTTCTCCTAGTGTGAACCCAGACTGCCTAATTGAGTTGGCGGAAGGAATGAGGAAAGCTGAACCTGAGCCGCAACCAGAGATTGAAGTAACTGTTGAAGCTGCAGCTGATGATGGAGAGGAAAAGAAAAGGAAAGAGTCGTCGTCATCTTCATCATCTGATGAAGACAAAAAAAAGAAAGAAGAGGAAGAAGAAAAGAAGGAGGAGGAAGAAAAAGAGGAAGAAGAGAAGAAAGAGGAAGATGAGCCACAGAAGGAACTCCATGATGATTCAGGTCTTGAAGTCATCGAGATAACTCCTGGTGGAGTGGTTTCAACTGAAACACAGGAAATTACTATGTCTGAAGAGAAATCATTCCATAGGGAGGTATCGGAAACATCACAAACAGCAGTTGCAGAACAGAAAACATTTGCTGAAGAAACATCAGTTGTTGAATCTTCGTCAGAAACAAGTTCAAGTGTAGTCACCACATCACGTGTTGTAACCTCAAAGAAGGTTGTGACCCAGTCTTCCTCCACCACCCATCATGTGATCACGTCAGTTGAAGGTGATGTCACTTTAGAGGCTTTGGAGGGTGCTATCCAGAATGGAAATGGAGAACAGGTAGTGAGTCACTGTTCAGTATCTACAAGAATAATGGTGCTTATAATTCAACAATAATTTTCATAGGTCATAAATAAGGCTAGCCAGGCCAGTTTGAATGCTGACAAGAAGTAATGCAATAGAAAAAACTGGACCACAGTAGGATTATCAAATACTTGGAGATTATCAAATACTTGTTTAATTTATGTTGTCATCATGGACGTGTGTTAATTTGGATTTAATATACTTGTTGCAGATCATGAATGAAGTAGAAGAGAATGATGTGAACCACATGCAAGAGGAGGTTTGTTATCATCTTACTCTTGCAAGATCTCAAAAGAATAGAGGTTTTTGAAATGTACACTGCAGAAATTATGCTATACATACCAAAATACTTCATAATAAATTAGAACGTGAGTTGAGATTTGGTATGGAAACATTGTCTGGTTTTTGTACATTATCAAGGTTTGCTCAACGTACTTGATATTCTAGATGAGAGTTTTTAAAGAATGTGATTCTATAATATTCTATAATGTCTATACAATTGGATGCTTGGTACATACCACTTACTGGATGACAGATTGAGAACACATTTTATTTCTTTCATCCATGTTCATTTTCATAATAGTGCTAAGTGGTAATGTCAGATGATTCCAAAAAGATATATTATAAACTGCATACTGTTGCAGTCTGAAAAAAGTTTAAGAATATATGAAAGTTTTTTCAAAATACATTTGACTCTCGATAAGTTGAACCTGGAAGAAAACACAACATTGCTTGAGTTGTTGGCAAATAGAATAAAATGGCAAGAAATTATGTGAAGGGAAAACACATCTGGTTCAGTTGAGTTTGCAGAAGGTTCAACTTCTCGAGTGCAGTGACATGACCATTCGTCTTTGGTATTTATTTTGGAGTTTTAGTACACCCTGACGAAGTTTGATTTATATCACTAACTTGCATTTGCAATCACTCTGCTCGTCCCTTTGACCAGGTGCCATGCTTGACCATTGATTCATGTGGTTCACAGTGCTTCTTTCTTCTCTGCATCCTTACAGTGATTTTATTTGTTGTCACAATTGCTTGTAGGTTGAAGCAACCAGTTGAAGGCTAGCAGCACGTAGCACATTTAGAGCAGGTTTATTTGCTGATTTTGTTGAATTTTGCTGTTGTAATTGTGAGTAGAAAGTGTCAAAACCAAGAATGTTTTGTTGTGTTTAAGTGTGTTTTCTCTGACCAGGCAAAGTTCGACTAGTTTTTGCACAGTTATATTTTCGTTCGTTTGAGAAGTTTGAATTGAAGATGAAGAAAGATTCTGAAAAAGAAATTTATCGTCATCAAAGAACACTTCCCGTGAAATAAGTCAAACCTTTGTTACGTTTTGTTAACGATTATCCAAAGAAATTTTCTGGCAAAGATATCAAAACTACAGCCTTGATACAGATATATCTGTCAATATGTTTGGCAAAGTGGTGACGTTTTAGCAAATTGCGGGTTGTTTTGTTTATCTTAGTTTTGTTTACCCTTTTCTCGTTTCAGCATCTTTTTAATATAATTTTTTGGTCAGAAAAGTTGTGTATGTTGTTTCGGTTCTGTCTGTAACTGTTCGTGATCAGGTGGAACTGTCATTGTGTTTGTATAGAAATTATCTGAAGACAGTGGGCTGTTTGTTGAAGAATTATAAATATGTCATAATGAATTACTAAATATAAATTAAATATTTTAAACTCTTTTTGCAATTAAAAGCTTTTTCTCTATGATTTAAACAACCGTTTCTTATGCAACCAGCTTATGGATCTGAACAACATCAATTGTCTATTAATTCGATAATTAATAATTATTAAAGTTTGCTTCTACAACAAAGTAACATGTTTCTTTGCAATAATATAATTTCCTCGTGGAAAATTCTAGTCAAGCTCGGTATAGTGGCTTTTGCCGCAATTCTTTTTAGTCGTGTCGCTTCCTCTGCTTTCATCATTTCTGTTGAACCATTGGTACTAAAGTTGCATTCTCCACAACTCTCGCTGGATGTCCATTCCACTATAGACATTACTGGCCAAAACATTACTAATCCTTAATCCAGTTCTTCCTGACATCTTATAAAGAAATAATTATAGTGTCAATCGTATTCCAAAATAAGGACATTTTGGTTCAGTTTGATCAAGATATGACCACTATTCAACAGGGACAGTCTTGGGGTCAGCCTCGCGGGACAGTCGCGCGGGACAGTTGCACAAAACCTTACCCTTTCTGACGAGCATGCATCTTAGCTTTGGCGCCATTAGAAAATAAATCGAATATATCTCGTCTATAAACAATGTTCTGGTAATAATATTGATCAAAGAAACCAAACTGTTTCTGATATATTTACTAAATCCTGTAACGTGGATGCCTTTAGGTGTTCCACAGTCAAACAATGTAGAGTCAAAGACACTTCAGTTATTCAGGTTAACACATTTTCATCTGTATTAAAGGTACTCTTCCATGCCACAAATTACTTGCACTACTCTTTATGGGAAGTGTGAGGATTATTTTGTATCAAACTCTAAGTAAATAGTTTTTAAAACAACTATAGACTGCGTCGGCGGGTATGTAAAACGTATAATAAAATCAACCTAGGGTTGACGAAGACAAATTTCCGCGCCGTACTGTTGAAAGAAAGCTGACGTTTCGATCGCAAGTCCTTCGTCGGATGGAACGATGAAGGGGTTGTGCTCGAAACGTCAGCTTTCTTTCAATATTACGGGGCGGAAAATTATTTTGTATCTGTCTGATATTTTGTGTTAGATAACAGTAATAATAATAATAGTGATAAGGAATGTGGCGACAACTGAATGGAACAATGATAATAATGAACTAAATAGTAGTATAAATACTTTACAATTAAAGAGTTTGATATGATTGAAAGTAACTACAACTGAAATATTTATTAGGCACGAAATAGAAAATGTAAATTAGAGTCGATTAATACGAAACATAGGCTTCTACTAAAGAAATGGAAGAATAAATAAAATGAGATAAAAAGGAACAAAGTAATAAAATCTGTTTAAACAGCGCACTAACTTAATTTAAGAAATGCATTTTATGTAAAATGTATCAAGAAGAAACTAAACTGTGGTTCTGATTTTGTGTTTCTCGTGCAGCAGAATTTTGTTCGTTTGGTTTGATCTGTTTGATCTGATTAATATGTGCTGCTTTTACGTGTCCTGTACATTTTGAAAACCGATAGTTTTCTGATTATTATTTTTTATTATTTCAGACCGACGGAGCAGAGCGAAACAATGATCCAATCGTCGAGACAAAGAAGAAGAAAGGAAGGGGATTCAAGAGCCCGGGAAAACTTTTTAACAAGAAGAAATCAGGGGAGCAACCAGCGTGAAACTCAAACCCGAAAAACGTTGCCAAATTGATGTAATTATTTTCATTCAGCTGATCGAGAAATATTGAAAAGTTGCGGCGATGTTTATCCGACTTGAACTTTCACACGGATCGGGCTGTCCCAAGAAATACTAGTTGTGTACTTCGGCATCGTCATTCACTGACATCGCGGGCTCACCATTATACTTTGGCTAGAAGGGGGGGGGGGGGCGAGGTTATTTTGAAAACGAATCCTAAGAGTGAACTCGGTGTGAAACAAAAGTGCCCTGCAGAACTGAGTCTCTACTTAAATACCCTCTATTTTGTCACCAAATGAAATGTGTGAAGCACTGTAGAAAAATCCGTCCACTGACTCACGCCTCCCTTCAGAAAAGTGTGATGGCTAGCCCTCCTAACCAGAATGGCTTTGCCCGCTGTTGTGCGAGACATTTACCTGTTCGATTGTAGAGTATTAATGAGCTAAATTCTTGCTCGCTTGTCACCCAAACGTGTTTATCTCGCATTTCATTTCGGGATGGATAATAATTTTAGTGTTGCTTTATAAATTATGACCTTCAGCGTTTTACTCCTACTAGTTCTAAATTCTCATTACTTATCTCCATACGATCAATTCCGATATTCTCTTAACGTATCAGTAGTGTCGTACGCACGTTTTAAAGAGAAGATCGATATTGATACCGTGTTGGGGTGAAATAGTTAAAGCAACTGATACGTTTTATTGTATTTTATCCTAGTCTAATTGTATTTTATTTCGGAACTTTATGGTTGAAGGACTTGGCATATAGGTCAAGTTCGTAATTCTCTTTGTTGAGAGCTTTTGAACTTAGATACACGTAAGAAAATTTTAACTGTAGAAATGCGATATCATTTTTAACTCTGTAGAGTAAGTTGGTTTTAAGAGTGGACTGAATAAAGTTGCATTAACCATTCTCTCACATTCTATGCGTTGAAATCAGACAGCTTTCGCTGCGCATGCTCGCTAATCGCAGAGATAAACCAGTTATACCTGTCTTTTCGTGTTAGTCGAGAAAAGAGGCTTGAAAAGGCGAGGCCCTCCTTTCTCGCACAATACCTCTTGCGCCTCGCCGCTCTGTCGCTTTCTCGACCAACAAGAAAAATCTCTGTATAAGTCGCGCCTTGATTACAAAATTCAGGGGTTTAGGGGTTATTGTGATAGGATGTTTTAACTACATACATTGTTCTTGGATGAAGAATGGCATTAAAACACGTACACATACATCCTGACAAACGATTGTTGCTAGAAATGCCAATTTTAAAAAAAGACTTCGAAAGGCACCAATTTGATTTGGTTGGTGATCCTTGCACTCTTGATTTAATGGCAAATAAAATACTGCGGATCCGTGGATCTACGCAATTTAGTATAAAATCTGAAGATCAAGAATTTTTTTAGTAGAAGCCGAATCAGCAAAAGGATCCATATATTGGGATCCTCATATCCGTTGAAATCCTCTCCGTATAAAATCGAAGAATTGGCAAAGCTGTGCGGAGCAAGTTTTAGATTGGGGAGGGAGGGGGGCGAAGGCGCGAGTTTCCTTGGGGGGTCCGGGGGCATGCTTGCACGGGAAAATTTGAGCTTCTAG
Organism: Antipathozoanthus remengesaui; assembly: GCA_025434805.1. Classification (NCBI taxonomy): domain Eukaryota; kingdom Metazoa; phylum Cnidaria; class Anthozoa; order Zoantharia; family Parazoanthidae; genus Antipathozoanthus; species Antipathozoanthus remengesaui. Next base: position 10,065 of record JANSTR010160383.1, read on the forward strand.
AATCGCTAGAAATG
>JANSTR010160394.1:0-10076 GCA_025434805.1 Antipathozoanthus remengesaui
TTGTGTGGGTGGGGGGTGGTGGGGGGGGCTCTGTTATGCACACTGGGTGGGGTAGGCCTTATGGGCGGGGAATAACATCATCACGGCAATGGTAATAGTGATGCATTATTTCAGGGTCGCCAGTGTAAATTTGTGTGCTTGGAGGGAGGGAGAAAGGAAGTAAGTAAGGAAGGAAGGAAGGAAGGAAGGAAGGGAGGGAGGAAGGAAGGAAGGAAGAAAGGGAGGGAGGGAGGAAGGAAGGAAGGAAGGAAGGGAGGAAGGGAGGGAGGGAGGGAGGGAGGAAGGAAGGGAGGAAGAAGGAACGGAGGGAGGAATGAAGAGAGGAAGGATGGAAGGAAGGGAGAGAGGAAGAGAGGAAGGAAGGGAGGGACGGAAGTAGGAAGGGAGGGAGGAAGAAAGGAAGGAAGGGAGAGTGGAAGGAAGGAAGGATGGGAGGGAGGAAGAAAGGAAGGAAGGGAAGGAGGGAGGAAAAAAGGAAGGGAGGGAGGAGGGGGGAAGGAAGGGAGGAAGGAAGGGAGGAAGGAAGAGAGGGAGGGAGGGAGGAAGGAAAGAAGGGAAGGAAGGAAGGAAGAGAGGAAGAGAGGGAGGGAGGAAGGAAGAGAGGAAGGAAGGAGGTAAGGAAACGAGGTAGGTTGGAATAGACGGAGAACAGTAAAGAAAATCAGCTGTATTTCTGTTCCCGTGATTTCACTGATACAATGCAACCGATAATGGGTTTGACAATCTAGTTTTGGAAATAATGTACTTCGGTCATGGCCTGCTCAAAATAAAACATGACACTTTATTAACTTCATGCCTTTGATATGAAGCTTCTTGTATTCAATATAAATGCAGATTGGCGGATCCCAATTAATGTTCGTCGTCGTGCGTGTGATCTCCCAGTTACTTATTAAGTTACCGGTAGACGTAATTCAACGCAATTAATGTTAAACATCTGGCTGATCATCTCTGCAGTCTCGCCGCACGGTGCTGAATCTGTTTTTGTAGTGGCAGTCCATCCCCCCTCCCCCCAGTCGAATGCATCCGGTTCAAATTTCTCCCTACGCCCTGGTCCGCTGGCTGAATTTATTTTGTCATCGATCATCCATTCACTAAGCACACCTATGTTCTTTAAAAATCTTTAGCATTGTAAACATTGACTTATCCATGGGTCCGTGGCCATAACGAGGGGTATTTCTTTCTAAATTACTAATTTTCCTACGGAGGAACTGCGAAATCAGCTCGATATTCTCAATAATAGTGTTTTGTAATGTCTGGGGAGGGCACAGGGATAAATTTGAATCGGATGCATTTGACGGCTGGTGCAGTGGCAGGTAGATTAGCGCATCTAAAGAAAGCTAGCGTCGTATAAGAGCACGAAAGTTTTCTCTTTTAATACCTTCCTCTAATGTTGCAGAATCTTAGCAAAAACCTTATTTCCTAAAAATCTATACAACACCATGTTCTATGTCAAAATAATGAACGGTTACCATAAAAATAGGAAAACTATTTTACCCTAAAAAATTTATCCAACACAACAACAATGTTGCAAACTGTACCATAAAATGTAAATATACTGTAATACCCCAAACAAACGTTTTTGTTTTCGAAATTCGAAAGAAATAACAGTGATTCTTATATCTATCTAGATTTCCCAGAATGCATTGCTCTACCATGAACATAATGTTGCATTACAAATCTGCTTGCGTACTTCATGAGATCATTATTCTAGTTTAGGAAACTTACTTTTAAAGCACTAAAACGAAGAAAACATATCGTCGTCATTTTATGTGGCAAAATAACAAAAAGTAATATCTGAAATTGATTTTACCATGGCAACAAGTGATAGTGTATCAAACACAACTGGACGCTGAAAGATTCCCCATAAATTTCAGAAAAAGTCAGAAAATTTCAGCTCTTACGGCAAAAGATTTGAAAGAAAAACCACATGGGGGCCGATTGCTCTTCCCCGGGTAAGATACGGTTAAGCAACTGTTCAAGGAGTCTATTGTTCTTGAACAACTGTTGTCATAAAAGGAAAGTTAAATAAATATTAATAATAATAATAATAATAATAATAATAGGTATAATGTAATAAGGAGTAAGATTTTCCTAATCTTGAGTAACACGTAAAGCGTTTGATATGCAGACTGTGATCAACCTTGACTTACAAAGAGAAAATGAGTAATATATACATAGCCCACGTTTGTTGTCAGCAGGCGTATATACAGAAGTACAGATCACATACAGTGTTTACACGGACATGGTATTAGCGCTTTCAAAGATAATTCCAATCACTAGGATGCGACAAATACGCTGCCCCATGTCACTGCGTGGTCTTGTTAGTCCAAAAAGCACTAACATGTTCTGTTTTGGTGGCCGCTGTTCTCTGCCACAAGACAGAATACTGTGCAAACATTCTTTGTTTGCGGCTGTGAGGGGGAACCTCCATTTTTGAATGTTGCACCACCATCTGACCGTGTTAGAGTTTTTTCGGGGGCTTTCAATATAGGTGCTAACGTCATTTGTTGTACAACGAAGCGCTCCTACAGATGGGCAATCGGTTCCCTCGTCAATATATGCCCCGTCTTTGATCTCACCCGGGAAAAAGACTTCATCTAGAGTGGAATACGCCGCACCAACCAACAAATTATACAGCTGTACTTCTTTCAACAGTTTTATTGGTTTTTTTCCAACGAAGATATCGTCTCTTTTATGAGGGTATTTGCTTAGGGAGGCATCGTCATCGATCACAACAAATTTGTATTTGTACCCTATTTGAAACGTATCGTTTGCCCAACCATGGACAGAATAGTTACATATTGGGCGGCAGAACCGATTGTTGGAGGCACTCCACGTCAACACACACTCGATTCCTTCGCCTTTGTTCGCTGTCGCAACAACAATGTGGACTTCTCTTCTTCCTAAACTGTCATCGTTAGTGGTACGGGTGAGACTCTCACCAACATGTAAGTCCAAGCTTCCTGCTGAATGAGGCACACACGATCCTTTGTCGCTGCAACGGAGAACATTTATAGTGGTTTTACATGCATTTGGTCCTTAACTTTTGGTAATTTACAACGACATTGCCTTTTTATTTCATTTTCTTATAATAATAATAATAATAATAATAATAATAATAATAATAATAATAATAATAATAATAATTAGAGCTGTGCTTGTAACTATATATAGGGGCGTTATATCCGGAATATTAGTCTTTTTAGCAGATAACAGTGGTATTTTACGGTACCTAAGTGAGATTGTTGAATTTGAAGAAAGATTGCTCACGATAGAAATAATAATGATACGAAACAGACTTACGCCACAGCTGTGCGTTGAACGTTTTCATTGATCTTTTCTGCTTTGACGATTGTCGCTCCCCCAACTTTCCTTTTCTCTTGCAGTTCCATATTGCTCCCAAACTCAACCTCTACCATTAAACAGTAATAGAAAAAGAAGGTCAAGTTCAATTGCAAAAGACATTGGCAAAGGCAGATTTCAGTACTTCGTGCGTTCGCATTTTGCTTCATTGACTTGAACTTAGTGTAAGTCGGGGGCACGAACTGCCACACAACAACAATAACAACCACAAGCGTGGTATTTAGATGTATTCTAATTGATATAGCAAAACGGGAACGAGTAACAACTGCTAAAAGCGCAACATGTACTTGAACTTTTGAAACAAATGTAGCTATGAACCGTATCTGGAGAGACTTTATGAACTAAACTCTAGCTAGATTAATATCTACTCTATTTATACTATAGAAAGGGAAGTTGTCATCTAGGAAAACACTAAATTCGACATTCCACTTCAGGGTGAAGCGTGCAAATATTAGCGGTTTGATGTCATTTCTTGTCAAGTTCCTTTTTAATTCCTGTTCAGGAAATACTAACTAAGTACTAAGTTTATCGGTACATCTCGTCCCAGTAAATCGTGACCTGGTCACAATAGCATAAATCCAAGTTGTTATTACATTTGTTTCTAGATTTTGCTTTCTTTGTGCTTCTGCATTTAATTTTTATTTATTTATTTGACTTTTTGACTTTCTTTGTTTATTGTTATTATTTGTTAGTGTTCCCACTTGGAATTTGCTCAGTGTTTGTAAATGTATTAAGATGCTACACAACTTTGTAAAATGGAAAGGGAAAATCAATAAATTACAAAAAGAAAACCAAATTGAATTACATTACAACAGACAACTATATGTTCCTGAAATAGAACACAAATCAGTAACTGATCATCAGTAGGATACCTAAAATGTGTGCAATTCTACAATTGGAAGACTCAAACAAAAACCCTTTCTTCAAATTTTAAAACTTTGGCACCTGTACAAAGGTTTTTCAAGTATTTTAGTGTTTCAAAAATGCCAATATTACCGACAATGAACCGCTGGAGTTACTGAACAATGCATGAGCTATTTTTAGGTGCTTGGCTGTTGGGCGCTTGGAACGGCTGACTAAAATGATCATATGGTACAAACCCAGAAGACTTCGCGCGCGCACCAAATTTCTCAAAATGGCTGTCATTTTAAATTTGAAGTAGATTTTTAAATGCATTATATATATTTGCCGTCTTTAAAAGCATTCATTTACTAGTAGAGTTGTAAATAAGCTGGTAAGCAATTCCTTTCTTTAATTTAATACCAAGAACTTTCTTGTTATATATTTTATTTTACCGAATTTGTGTCTTCAAAGAAGCAAACAAACAACAGCTCTTGTTACTCATCTCGTGAGGCATTGTGGGACAGTGCCTTCAGGTAACACGGTAGCCGCTCATTGGCTAAGCCCTAACACGCAATGAACATTTATTAGTCAGACAGTACTTGTGCTTTATGGAACAGATTCATCTGTAATGCACATGTAGCATGTTATTGACATCCTAAAGTGTTTAATGTGAAAGATTTGGTATACATTTCAATACGGTCCGCAGAATACAGTAAAAAGCCGAGAAGAATAACCTAGATTTCTAGAAAGGATGCTGTTGATGATTACAAGAAATTGCTATAAATGGTATTTGTCCTTCATAAAAGGCATTTATATACCAAAAATCTAGGGTTAACAGCTACAAGACATGCAGTTTTCAACACTATAGTTGTAGACATTATACAAGCACAGTCCACCTTTATTTTCTGGAAAACAACCATTTTCTAAATTTTTATTGTTATTTTCTTTGCTATTATTACATTATACTTTTAGTACTCTAATTGAAATTTCCCATATTGAAGCCAGACTTTTGGTCAAAATTAAATGTTTATGAAAATGTAGTCTAATCCTACATATAAGAACCTGTTGATTTTTCTTGGCTAAACTGGTTCTTATGTTTTGGAGTATTAAAATGATAAATTTCTGCCAGCAGGTTCTTAAATCCCACACCGATTTCGGTACGGTTTTATATTCAAAAATAAGATTTATTAACAAGAACCTTACCTATAGCTATACTTACTGTTGGTATATGCAGCCAATTTTGCTTTCTTAACGCTAGAACCTTCCCCGCTAGCACTGCTTCGGGATTTTATCAAACATCGTTTTGTGCTTTTGGAATGTTTATCGTCTGTGGACGCTCCATCGGAGGGGCTCATTTCATCTGCCAATGATGATTCTCTTGAAACAGTTGTATCGCGGGACTTGACGATGTTAGCAATTGAAGTCTCCAATCCTTCAAAAGATGATTCTTTTGCCGCCAAATCATGATTGTACCATAGTTGCAGTTCTTGGATATACTCGTGACTCATTATATGTGGCTGGGTTTTCAGTTCACGGATAGTTTGTCTCCAACGCATTTCCAAGTCTTTACTAACACCACGAGCAATCCGAAGGAGTGTACTACTAATCGCCTTCCAGAGAAACTCAAAAAGATCATTGTCGATCTCCATGTCTAAAACATGTCCAGAAATGGTGTTTCTGTAGTACATAATGCGAATTAAATCTGCTTCGAAACCTAAATCAGAAACACAGGGCAGTTTCTGCCAACCCGTGGAAGGCGGCCTCAAACCACATACTTTCAGTAACAGCACAATAAGCACTGTCAAATCAAAATCGCTGGAGCAACCATAATTTCCAGGCGAAGGAAATATCTTCACCTGCTGTTCTTCGGAAAGGCCTGCGCTTGTACTCGTTAATAGTGTTCTGCTGGCCTGGAGCACAGCGGGCAAGTCTGCTGGAACATAAATTGTGTCAAGCTTAGCCTTTATCAGTTCTTTGCTGCCCCGAATAAGCAATGTTACCAAACGAAAGAAGTTGCTTGTTGCAGAGGAGAAATCCAAGTCTGGTATTTCCAATGACATTTTCGTCCGATACAAATTTAATCAACAAGACAGCCTGCAATCTAATAGAGTAAGCACCATCACTAAATGTTACAAAATAACTTCCTCACTGCACAAGCAATTGTTTCACAAGAATTCTCGCATTCAGTGGGAGCAAACATAACTACTGTAGATTCAATAATATTTTTTTATTTTTCAAAATATAAAAACAGTATGAAAAATGCGTATCTTCGTCTATCCGCAGCATGAGCTGAACAAAATGACCTGTCCGCTTCGCTTATCAAATTGTTTTATTCTCTAGAATTATCTAGGTCACCCGTTGGTCAATCACACGTCGTGTACTTTCACCGCAGATCAGCAGGTACGCTAGCCAACTTTCATAAAAAATTAACAAAAAAAAATTCATGCCGCATTTGATTTTTCAAGAATTTTTGTGTTGAGAAACCGGGATTATTTATTTTTTTTTTATGAGCGTCCACTGATTTGAAAGTTATCCCGCCGAGTGGACATTTAATAGTGCAGTCTATGTGGTATCAGACGCGACAAACAGCCGGAAATAAAACACAAAACAAATGTGAAATCATCTCCATTCTGACTTTATTAATCTTATTAGCACTTTATCATACTATATACTTTACATCTTGCCGAATAAACGAGATGTTCGTCATGTTCTTGTTAAAGTTTACTTATCAAGTAAATTAAGAAATGTCAAGCCGTTGCAACTTCAGCGTTGTTTCTGATACAGAGATTGCCAACTGGGTCTATAGTTTATGTAAATAAAATCTAATTTAAATTCTTGTTTTCACTTTATTTCCGACCGACCGAGTTTGAAAAAAAATATCATGGCCTTTAATCGCCATGAATCTCAAATGCATGATATGTGTTTGCTTTTACTGGTACAAACTTCATATTATAACAGTCAATAGACCACTTTGTTGTCAAGTTGATTCATTTATTCATCTGGCAATCTGTGGTAAACCTGGGTAAACTGAAGATCTATCAAGAAACAGCACTTGGCAGTATCTGCACGGGTATCTGCATTGGGACTGTTAGCATCTACGAGCGATTGTTTGCTGTCCTCGAGTGGCGGTTTATCGAGCTTGCATTTGCATCTCTGGGTTGACCTTCATAGTTTATCATAATCATGTGTAGGATGTAATATATATGTAACCACCTTCAGACCACGCTAAATGCTGAGAAGATGTTCGAGGACGAGGACTCCAAAATATAAAGACATACAATAAAGTTCCAGACTCCTTTGGCTGTGCTATGAGAGAGACCAGCCCCCACAACACTCGTTTCTATACTATAAACGCCGCAAATCCACAAGTTTAAAACGTTACATGCCGTGATTTAGATATGGTTTGCCTTCCTGTAGCTTCAGGAGTCCATTCAAAACCGAAGCGAATTGCCGAGTAAGGTCATGTCAACAGGGACATGTTCCATGAATACGCAATTTAGATTGTTAGACAATTAAGACCGTTGACCATACAGGTACCAACCAGCAATTTTTAAAATGGCTACGAAAAGTTACGAATATCATCAAATATCAAAATATAAACTATTTGGACGGTCAACTCGAGTAGTCTCGAACTGTGCACAAATTGATTTTGCAAGAGTTCGGATAATCCCAAGTGTTGAGTCTATGGGATCGCTTGTATTATGAGTCGATGCTTTATAAAAGTACAGATATATCGAGTATAAAGAATTAAAGTATGCCGAGTAATCGGAACAACTCTGCTTGAATTTCGAAAAACAAATGCTAATAAATTAACATCGTACTACGATTATCGGAAGACTGAAACAGTGTCAATATTCGGACAGATTATTATATCGCCGAAACACCAATTCACCGTGGCATTTCGGTTTTCAAGCAAAACAGCAAGTTAGAAGTTAAAAAATACTTACCCAGGTGTCACTTTGTACAGTTAAAACCTTGGTGCCTTCGCGTACTTGTTTGTAACAGTGTTAAGTATTCAATCTTGGATGGCACTCAAGAAACGTGATATCAGTGGAAAATGCTCTAAATGTCAGGTAAACAGGAAGAGGCAGCATTTAAGCGCGTCAGCCCGCGGGTTTCAAGAAGTTTCTGTTTGACAAAGAAAAGCAGACATGCGCAGAAGAGAAGAATATGAGAAGGCGATGCGAAGCGAGCAGCGACATATTTCTGATGGTCTCCCTGTGGTCTCACGAAACTGTTTGAGATTTGCTTGATATGTATGTACGTATGATCTTTGTATTTTGGCGAAGTTACGAACGGACAAAGCTATAAAACGAAAGGCAAGTTAAGCCAAGATTCGCTGTCTAAATGTTCGGAAACGACAAAACAAACTATTCTGAGCATTCAATAGTTTGCTCTACCGACCACAGCCAAAGTGAATTGTAGTTATTTGACAGAAATAGTGAAACTGTAACTTGTAAGCGCTGACAAAAATATGTCAGCTCCGAGTCTCAAGGTTGTGATTTTGACAGAAACATTTAAACAGTGAAACTGTAAGCCGTACCAAAATGTTATATGTTAGCTCCGAGTCTTGAGGTTGTCTTATCCACTATCAATGTCAGGGACCGCGCAGCATCATGGGCTGCTAGCATAAGCCAACGTGTGCCATAGCCGCGAGCATTCCAGGGGGTGAACATTAAAGTAAATACAGACCGCTCAGGCACCAATCGGAAGGCGTGTTGAACCTTTGTGGTATAATATTGTATAATATAATAGACAACCAAGGGTTGACAAAACAATTTTCCGCGGCGTAAGGCTGGAAATCGTTTTCTTAAGATCTTAAAAACTAACAATATTATTGGTCTGGGTTTTATAAGTAAAATAACGCTTGACAAACGACACTAGATAGCTGACGATGTTTTATATATAACATCAACATCAACATCAACAATAACAATTTATTTTAAGTCGATAACGTGGGGAAGGTTGCCCCAATTCCCAGAACCCAGGGCTCATGTTGAAAACGCTCGACTATGGAAAAAAAGTTACAATGAATATTGCTTGGTTAGGGGTATCTATTTACAAGAGACTAACGAATTCAACAATTAAGACTAAATAATTGATTAGAAAGATTTAAAGACATTTACAAGATATTGATACTAATTCAAACACTCCTGTCAGCGACATCCAATTAAAGAGACTGGCATTTTTGATTTGAGTACGAAATTGAGATACTGTGATTGACGATTTGACTGAAGTAGGTAAATTATTCCAGTAGTGTGAGATAGTGTAGTAAAAAGAATTATCCATACAGTATATAAATTGTTATAGGATGGTCAGTGCTTCACATTAAGTTTAATACCTCGCTGGTTGTAAGGGGCGTTTCTTTGTGTAAAAACTAGTTATGTACAACGGACCAGTAAGGCAGTATGCAATATAACTTTTAAGAAACAGAATTAGCGAGCATGCTCAATGTGCCTTCGCTTTAGCTCTATCGTGAGGCAAGAGTCGTAGTTTACTTAGTCATAGGAGAGTTTTTAAAACATAGTGGTTAGCTTTCCAGTTAAAGTATTACTAATAGTAAGAAAGGAGAGCAGTATGCTTACAGTGGGAAACACATATGTCTTGTATAATGATATCAGAGTGTCAGTGGGGACAAGTCGTCTGCGTAGAGCAGCAGTTTTTGCGTACACCTTCTTAAGCATCTTGTTGATATGTTGATTGAAGAAAGGGTGCCTAGTAGTTTTCCTAGTAGATTTAGGGTACACTCAACGTCTGTGTGTGTCCATTCAATGGTAAAATCATAGTTGTACAGGGATTTACTCATGACCATGGCTTAGGTCCTGGGGACGTCCACTTATAAAATGTTCATAATGAACATTTTAGGGACC
>JANSTR010160405.1:0-10075 GCA_025434805.1 Antipathozoanthus remengesaui
TTCCGATCTAAATCAGCGCGACCACTTGCTGCCCCCCCCCCCCGTGTAAGATAGGGTTAATATATCAATAAATACCTTTGCTGCAAACCGGTAATTGGCAACAAATTTGTATTATAGAAACCGCAAATGTGAAAGTAGCGTTAACCTTATCTTACACGGGGGGGGGAGGGGAATCCGCCACCCTTGATTTAAATTAATTTTACATATCGTTTCTGATATTCAAGATACGCGGCAGATATTTAGTGACTTTTCTGTAATTTATCGTACATTATGTTTTTAGTAAACGTTTTGGGCTATGGTGTTTTACGTTTACATGGTAACGGTTTATTGGAAAGGATGCTTTATAAATACTTTTGTTATTTCATTTTCTCTATTTTTTTTTTCAATTCTGAATTACAAATAAAAATTGATAGTCACAAAGTTTTGTTTTGAGAATTTTAATAGATATTTTAAAATCTAATAAATCTTTGTGACGTCATAGGTATTACGCAATACTTTACCGACACAAAATTGCTAATATTTTTACTAATTTGAACAATTGAGATTCCAACTAGCTTTGTATGCTTTGCCAATTCGGTTTTTTTCACTTTAATTTGCAAATATAAATTGAATAGATTCATTTCAAATCTGGTAAATGAAGATAAATATAAGTAATATGATAACTAATGACCCCTCACCATATATCTTGGGTCATTACTGCAAACCTCTTATAAAATACAAAAGAATAAATTTCAATCTAAAAATTCCCGTTCACTTCGAACAAATTTTGAAAAATGTGGGTCGATTTCAAAATTTCGAACTATTGATGACGTCATAATGACGTCAAATGCTAAATAAAGTAGATTAATGAAATTGTCTTGTGATTATCTACCACTGTACCAAATTGGGTTCAAATACGTAAAGTAAAACCAAGACTACGGAGGGGGCGGATTCCGCCCCCTCTGTGACCAGCCAGCCTCAAAGAGCCTGTGTAAGAAAGAGTTAAAGAAATACTATGTTTTATGTCGTAAGTGAGCTCACTAGTACTTATTTTAAATTTAATAACTACTTATTAACCGAGGAAATATTTAACTGAGGCCGTGCTCTATTGACCGAGCGATAGCGAGGTCAATGCGTCGAGGACGAAGTTTCGTGAAGACCGAACGTTTGAGGTTAATAAGTATTTTTTTATATAGCCTTCATTTGAAACGTGCGCGCTTAGGTCGTTAACAATAAACCTGTAATGCCCGTGGGCATTACGGGAAATACAAACCTATGAAGAGCCAATGAGAGCGCGTGTACTATCGTGGCCATATAATAAATATCATTAAACCCCTTCTCTCCAAGTGTAATCGGCTACAAATTAGTAACTAGGACACCAAAAATGAGACTGCATAGATTTTTGAACATTGCAAATTCTGGTCAGTTTTACTAAATTTATTTTCAAAGGGAAGACCAAACCCACGTTACAAAAAGGATGTACATGCACAGCTTAAATATTGACCACTTCTCTGAGAATATTGCCACTTTATTCAGTGAGAAAAACGTGATTAACGAAAGGATGAGTGACAGACTAAATTGTTTGGTAAGTTGTTTCAATACCAAATTTTGGTGGTTACCCCACATTTCTTATCCAATTCTTTCGTTTCCATGTTTCTCTAAATACATACTTGTATCTGCTAGCATTTCAGACGTGCTTTCGTTCTTACAATATAGATAAACTGAAGGCCATATTAAAAGCAAGTTAGTAACAATTATCAGCTATGTTCTACTACAATGTACGTCAAATTGTTCTTCCACGTACTATTAGAGGTTATGCGGCGTTTTCCATTACTCCAGCACGAAAGCTATCCAATTTCCTGCATTTCAATTTCTTGATTTCCGTCATTAGGAGCTACTGCTCGTGCGTTACTTCCTGCTGAGACTGGACAATCATGACATGATTGACAGGTACTACCACTACAGAGCAATTGTTTCAATCCCTGACGATAACGGTGGATGAACGTAAAATATAGCACAGGGTTTATAGCACCAGGAAGATGATAGAGCAGATGAAACCAGAAGAATAGTGAAATTAGCTTGTCTATAGAGTGTGCAGTATAAAGGGAAAGGAAAATAACAACTGTAACGGGTATGGTGGATAACGCAAACACAACAACAACAGTTATTAGAAGAAATGTGATTTTTCTGTTCTGTTTAGCTCGTCGTCGTAGAGGTTCAGATCCCAAATGAGAATCTATTCTTCTTTTTTGCTTGTATAAAGATATAATTGCCGCCGTGTATAATATGCTCATTAAGACCAGTGGAATGATTACCAGCAGCACTATCAGAGTGGTACCGTAAAACATACTTGCAAACCAATGTCGCTCATAATCTCCGTACCACCTTAAAATACAGTAAATCTTGGTACCAGATTTATGAGTGGTAAATATATAAAAGTAAACAGCGTAAGTCATTACTGCTGAAGCCCAAATAAGGGCAATGAGTTGGCGACATCTAGAAACAGTTAACAGTGCTGGTTTTGTTGCATAAACGACAGCTTGGAACCTTTCAACTGCAATGGCGATCATTGTAAGAATGGAAACTGCTGTAGATACGTCCGCTGAAAAAGGTACGAACTTGCAGAGAAATAAACCAAATTCTCCTGCAATCCACTCTGAAACGACATAGATCTGTTTAATACGATATGGTATGGAAATGAGTGGAATAATAAGATCTGATACACACATATTAACAATCAGAAAATCTACCGCCGACCGTAGGGTTGAGTTACGTCGTACAATGTCTATGACCAACACGTTACCAAGAAATGTTATGATCAATAGCACCGCGTAAGCTAATGTTGTCAGTAGAGTCATCACAGGAGAGAAATGTCGCTCGATTCCAGATGTATCACTTGTATTTATAGAATATTTTGTGGCATTGTTGCTGATCATTGTAAATGCCACAGTCCTCTGTCCACCATTGACTGGATGAATTGTACGCAACGTCCTCTATCTGAACTGTAACCAACAGAACAACTGTTTTGTCCAATGACACCTGGAAATTAAAACCGTTTACACGTCAGAATTTTGGGACACACTATGGCAACTTGTTCGCACTACAAACACTTTTTGTCATCAGCTCTCAATGTTATTTTTATAATGATATTATTTGGACATAAATATTAACGGTAATAATATTAACCAGTCCAAGCTTTTTTGAGGTTGTTTAGTTTGGTAGGTGGGGGAGGGGGCGTGGGGTTGGGATTGGATTCCACCCTCCCCCTATGTAACTTTCTTTGTTTTAATCCAAACTTGATGAAGGTTTGTGCAATTGATCATTGGCGCATTTTCTATCTTTTGGTGGTAGTATATTGCTTAAGTGTAATGACCTAATAGTGACGTCGTCACGTCTTATTCAATATATTCAGCCATGACAAAATATTCGCGAAGGATTCCATACAAAGGTAAGATAGATCTTTGTGGCAGTTCATACTGCCATTAAATATCTGTATTGCGTAATGGTGACGTCAAATAAGTGTTCTATCTATATATTGCATTGAAAAATGGAAACGGACCTTCCGAAAGGTAACCATTACAACAAAAGTCACGTAATTTGAGCTTTGAAATCTTTTTTGGGGGGAGCCACTCCCTGGACTGGATAGGGTTAATCAGATAATGATGATTATGATAATTATGATGATGATGATGATGATAATGATGGTTATGATAATAATAACCTAATATTTGCAAAATGCACAACACATTTTTTTAGTCTATACAATTTAGTCTATATATAAGCACATCGTATGAAAAAACAATCCAGATACATATTTTTGGAACGTTTAGCGTGGTTAACAGGCTTCTTGTGTTGCTGAACCATACTGCAGAGCCGGGTATTGACTGGGTATTGTGAAGACTTTCCTAAAGATATATATGAGATAGTTGCAAGATATATATATCTAAGAGTTGAAGTCACCTTTACAAAAAGTTTGATAGTAGTATATCAAGCCATATGAGTAAAACTAATAATAAAAAAAGATGTTTATTGAGTAAAACTTATTCTGTCAATATCGAGCTGTGGATAACCTAATAAGGCACACTTACAAAATGTAAAACATTTGAATAAAAAATGATGATGATAATAATAATAATAATAATAATAATAATAATAATAACCTAATATTTCTAAAATGCATAATACATTTTGTATAAGTATATATAAGTCACATCGAATGGAAAGCAACCATCTACATTTTAGTTTAGTATCTAGAGTGGATTTGAGAAATAAAGAGCAGGGTATAATTTTGGATAATAGTAGAAAAACCTGACTTGGTATTGTGAAGACTTTCTTAAATATATATTTATGAGATAGTTGCAAGATATGAGATATATTACCGACTTTAAGGCAACACGACGAAAAGCTTAGTAGTAGTAATTTGTGGAGGTGACAAGGCGTAGCGAAGTAGTCAAACCATATGTGAGTATAGTAAAACTGGAGTAAAAAATAATCTGTCAATATCGAGCTATTGATAACATGATAAGGCACACTTACAAAAGTAAAACATTTGAATACACTATTTTGTCAGCTACTTGAGACAGAAGGTTGAGATCGATATATCATGTGTTCTAATTGGCTGTTGTCCTGTTGATGATAAAGCTTCTTCCTTATTACCTTAAGAATGTTATAAAAGAAATGGTCAGTGCTGACACAAGGTGTATTCAAGCCGCGTCCACATTGTGGTGGCTTGTATATACAGGAAATTTGAGTTGTTCATTTTCATTTCCTTGATCGATTTCATTTTGCCACTGGAAACAGAAACCATCTACATGGCATTTGCGCTATTTTGAGACGGTTGTTTTTTTATTGGCGACATGAATGGGCAAGCGTTCGTTTATCAAAATTTAGCTTCACGCTTACGCCACACAAAAGCATGCGAGAAATTATCAGCTATGATCTCATACATTTTGTGTCAAAATGTAATTTATTTACGGATAGAAATCTCCTTCGTTCCCCAGTATAAGTATAGCATATATTGCCACGGGTTTTTTTACATTTCTGTTTGGCTCTGTAAATTCGTTAAAACTCTTCTCAACATCACTTATGAGCATGAAAGTTATCCAGTCTTTCGAATTCCAATTTTTTGTTTTAAATCATTGGGAAATACTGCGCATGCGTTATTGCCATGGTGACGTTCGGCTGGAACTGGATTGGTGGATTTACAAGCGTTGCCACCACAATCGCTGATGATAATTAGCTGTGATTGAATAAAGCTTAGATGGAGCACGGACAATAAATAGTAAGAAACTGTAAAATAAATTTAGGATAATGCAAAACAAAAGCCAACTGTGGGTAGAATAAATGTGATTTTCTGTTTAGCTCGTCGCTGTACGTAGTCGGGTTTAGAACCCAAATCAATAAGAGACCACTCTTGTTTTCTCTCTAAACATACATATTTTGCATTCTTCAGTAGAAAAAATCGACAGCGCTCATCTTTTTGTGGCTACTGTGCATGCGCAGGCAGCCACTATACCGTCACCTTGTAAGTAAGAGTGAGCGTTCACTTGGCGCGCGAAGCATGCTTGGATATCATATTCGGATCAACTTCCTGTTCGGAATCTTCAGTGTTTATTTATTTATGACAAAATATCATAGCATATGGAAAACAGTAAACTGCAATTTTACCAAAATCAAGCGATCAGTGGAACCGAAGCGATCAGTTTACGTCAACTGTTAATCGGCTTACTTCTGATGTTCTTGCTCTGCAATGGTTTTGTGATGTTTTTTTGGAAAGCCGTTGTGTATTCTGCGGTATCGAATGGGTAATATTCCACCCGGCTTTCCCGCCATATCTTACGAACTTCCATTGAAACGGCACCAAAGCTAATGTGCGTAGGTTTTCAAATTAGCGCCAAAGTTGTTTATCAACGTCCTTAAAGTTTCGCGCATAAATATTTTTTTTAGACATGGGAAGTGGAGAAAAATGATGAAGAGCTGCCAAATGTTTTTCTGCTGTTCTCCCTAACTGACGGAGAAATGGAAGAGTTTATTGAACAACAGCGAAACCCCCTGACACTAAAACTGAAATGAAGTATAGCAGACGTGAAAAGCTTTTTGAAGAAGAACCCTATCTGGCAACACGAGTTCTGAGAGAAACTCCGACGAGCAAACTTGACAGCTTAATCTTTGTCATTACCTACGACCGGCGTTTTGATGAACAACTGTTTACATTTCGGTATGAGAACTTGGCAGGAACAGTTAAAGACATGAAATGGAGCAATGCGAGTCGTAAACACAGCAGCTGCATTTTTTCTTGACCAACTGACGTCTTCAGTTTCATTTTAAACGGCTTCGGTTGGTATCACAATCGTAAAAAAACATTAAATCTTTTCTGCCAGCCATGCAGTTGCGCTAATAATAGTTGTACCACCTTAATTCTCACACAGTTGGTCTTAAGTGGAAAAGGTATCAAAATAGAAGAATTGTGTTCTATTACTACTGTCAAAAGCTAAATACGGTGTTTTCAGGTGTCGATGACATCTACAAATACTAAATAGTTTAGTCGCTGATATCTATTATTTTATTCACTGTATGATGTTTAAGCGAAGGGCTCTATATGAACTGCAGCCAGCCATGCAAAAACTGCTGTGTCGTTTCCAAAGCAGTCCTGGCGGAAATAGTTCAGAGTTGGCTGGCTTTTCTAGATACGTCGCTAAAATGACGATCGGCTTGATGAATACTTCCACTAACAATTAAATCTGCGTCTGACATTGTTTGAAGTTCATATTGGTTCGATTTCTCGTAGTTTTTGTCGCAACTTCTCGCTGTTGAAGTCTCTACAATCACAATAGTCGAAGGTCTACAGTATAGTACTGACGACCACAGAAGTCTATGCAATGACAATGGCGACTCACACAGAAAGAAAGCATGTGGCATGCATGCCACATGTGACCCGAACGTTCCCGAATTCTAACGAGTTACGACGAGTGCCCGCGAACGTAAATGTTAGCTATTCCCCAGGGCTCTCTCAGTTTTCCGAAGTGATTGCGCAATCGTGTCGATCCATCGACCCATCGACCCATCCGTTTTCCCATTTTGACCCCGGTGTAGCAGACAGCCGCGGTAACTCACGTGGAATATTTCGCTGCTCGCCTTCGGCTCGAGCCAATTACTGAGCCATTTTTAGAAAGGACGCGATGCTATCAGATGTTTGGCTTTTTGACCGTGCAGTTATCAACTTTTCGATGTCGTTTCAATGTCGTTTCATACAAGCCTCCCACTATAGCACCGCGCCAACAAGTAGATATTTTAACAGCACACGCTTCTAGTTGTTTGTGATTAGCAGTTTGCCTTTTATGACAAATCTTGTGTATACAGTTCGTTAGGCGACTAACAAAAGCATAGTAACTGCTGTATTAGCTTGGGAATTATCTTAAAAGCATTACAAAGTTCTAACAGCATTCATGAATTCAGCGAAATCGAAAGAACTTTTGTCTTTGGACGGTTCGGCAAAACATTTCTCCGGCAGCAAATCATAATGAATTTTAATGGAAAATATTAGAGGTGTTATTATTCGATGCTGGCAAACAAGAGTGTAGCAAAAAGTATCTATATATTTCATAGATACAGCTTTATTCGCAATGATATTTTGTTCGAACTGGTTTACTGAGATCCCTTGCGTGATTTTTACGGCAGTGTGTTTGCATGTTTCCATAAAAATCCCGCAGATAATGCTAATAGTCCCGCTGAGCTTGTGGGAGAGTTTTGACGTAACGGAACAAGGTAATCAACCAAAGATCCCAGTGATTGGCTAGAGAAAAATTTTACATAATACTTATAGGCGCGGAGTTCAAACACCTCACCGTTATGAATTTAAACAAAGCGTTAACACCAAGGCCTTTGTAGAACAATACTTAATGCCCAATTTTCCGAAGTGGTTTTTTAATGAGAGGGAGGAGGGAAATGAGGAGGAAGAGGGAGATGAGGAGGGAAATGAGGAGGCGGAGGGGGAGAAGGAGGGAAATGAGGAGGAGGAGGGAGATGAGGAGGGAAATGAGGAGGAGGAGGGGGAGAAGGAGGAGGAGGGAAATGAGGAGGAGGGAAATGAGGAGGAGGAGGAGGAGGGGGAGAAGGAGGAGGAGGGAAATGAGGAGGAGGGTAATAAGCAGTACACAGTCCTAGGGATCTTGCTAGCATGCTGCTATGTCGATTTAGTTGTTTTACAATCGTTTCTTTTTCTTTCTCTGTGACCACTTCATCGTTCTCAACATGTTCTTGCATGCATTCCACGTATTTCTCGTGGAATCACCTGATTAAGATTTTTCGTTTAACTTACAATGACCTTGCCTCAGGTACACATCACATCATTTATTAAAGTTTGTTGTTTTCTTGCTGTAAAATACACCTCTCAAAATTTTCCCTGACTTTTCAGGACTTTTGTCATGGGTCGTAAACTAGGAATTCCCGTTAACCAGTGGTTCCTTGTTTATTGAATGGTGGATTTCCAGGAAATTAGAGTATATAAAGTGGCATAGCAAACAGGGGCCCTTTCCAAATGTTTCGACAATAAAGAATCTCGAAGCCAGTGTGATCCGAAGACGTTCTTCAAATTTATCTATTTTGTTAGTGTTTGATCAAAACTATAAATTATAAACTCGATTTTACATTTTGACATGTTTTTTAGATATATTTTAGTATTTTATTCGTTTGTAATATAGAAAACGACAGACAAGTTTGAATGCACGCGAATTCAGTCTCATGTGTACAATTCCAAATTGTCTACACAGAAAGATTTGCCTTTTTCATCGTACCACAAAAAACGAATTCGTGAACTGGGAATCGCCGTCAGCCGACAGCGTATTTTGAGTCATTAAATAATTTGAATCGAAAACAATCAACTTGAAAGTGGCAAGCGTATGGTTCGTTTGATTGACCACTCGAAATAGAAAATTCGCAGACCACAAAAATAATATAACAATCCGTCCAATCGAGCAGTGCATATTTATCTTTCTATACTTTGAGCTTATATAAATTAAAAAATTCGATGAGGTTTTTAACTCGTTTTTTTCAGTCAATCGAGAGGTGTTTTATAATCACTCGTCAATTGCTCGGTACCTTCAGGACTTTTTCATTTCTTGCTAAAACATTTGTGCTTAATGACTACACAATACATTAATTCAGATAATTGTTATTCTCAAATGTGACTTGCTGATGGAGTCTAGCTAGCGACTTTGCATGTAATCAAAGGCATAGCTTGTCAATCTCTATATCTGCTTAAGAAAATTGTTTAGACATTTTCTGTGTCCAACTTCCGACACTGCATTTTTATACGGAATTACGTCAGTAGTAAACGTGACAAATTTTTTTCCTGTGACTAACGTGTTCCTTTATCATATCATTATACCATTTAAAGATTGTAAAATTTCTTATAAATAGTTGTAATTTAGTTAAACATCTTATTACGAGTTAGCACAAGATTGACAAAGGTTGTAAAACCGAAACCGGTCGCCAATAAAGTGCAAGTTTTATACTCAAGTTGCCGCAGCACACAGTCTTTTTATTTCTTTCACCAGAATTTGGTTGTTTATGTCTACAACACCACAGGCAGGAAACAGTGCAGCCTTGTTTAAATGGACAATTTGAGCATTTCATCGATGCACCCTTGGATAGTTTCTGATGCCCCTGCTTCAGATGATGGCATGTAGTACAGTGGGGAGGCTTTTGTGATGCACCTGATGCTCTGGGTTGTGGCTGCAATGTTTGAGGGGAGTCATTTGTAGGTAAAGGTTAAACTGGGGGTGGTTTGACTGGGAAAGAAATAATCTTTAATGTCAGCATCTGCAAAACTTTATCAACATTGGCAGCATCATCACTAGTCAACATGTCTATCTTCATCATTATCTAGGCTAGGCTGTTGAATGACATCATCATTATCAACCTTGTCTGTGAATCGTTGGGAAATAAATGAGCTGTTTGCTATGTCACAAAGAGACCTCATAGCAGACTCAATGCCTTTCCTGCAAATCTGACAATAAGTTAGAGAGGGAGTAACCATTAAGGTTTGGCCGCTCAGCACTGGTGAATAAACAGATATAGTAGTTTATGGTTAAAGTTA
>JANSTR010160416.1:0-10073 GCA_025434805.1 Antipathozoanthus remengesaui
AACTGTGAGAACTAGCCATCGCTATCTAGAAGAGTTCAAGATGTAGTATACTACAAAACAGGAGTTACGAATGCCATATTCGTGTGTATTTGATGAATTACTTTCGTCTTTATTTGTTCAATTCATGTGATCAATTTTTTAACTTACTATTTAAAAATAAAATAACCGATGTACAACACTGGATACTTAGTCTTAGGTTTTGAATTTTTCTTTTCAGCTGACAATTGTTTGCTAGTGTGACATGACGCTTGAAGGTATTTTAGTATTATCTCTATGACGTGTATGCTATTTATATCTCCCAATAACAGGTCGGTGCGATCTCTGGATCTAGTCGCTTGTCAAAGAACTAGGCAGTCCAGTTGTTGACTTCTTTTCCTTGGTATTTAGGTTAAGGCTTAGCATGAATTTCAGCCGTCTTAGCGCTCAACTATTTCTCACCTCACGTTTAGAATACTGCCTGATATTTTCGTTGTCTTTAAACATAAGACTGTGTTGTATTAATATATATATATATTTTTTTTTATTGATCCCATAATTCACTTGCTTTTCCCCCTTAAAAAAGAAAAGCAAAAAATGACTGAGGCAAGTTCTTCGGTTTGCTTCATACTGGCTACGGAGCTGGGCAGATAAGTAACAAAACATAGATCGGTACAACACAATATAACTTGCAACACAACCTTGTATTACATAAGACGACATAACATGAAATAACAGGGCACAAGACAACACAATATACACCAATACAACACAACATCATTTGAAACACAGGGCACTAAAACACAACATAGATAACACAATTCGCACTTCAACACAATGCAACACAGCGCACTAAAACACAACATAGATAACACAATTCGCATCAGTTTCAACACAGCGCAACGAAACGCAACAAACTGCACCACAACACAGTGAACAGAACTAAACATAACATAACAAAGATAAAAACATACAACATAAAATAGTGCAATACAATTTAGCACAAGAATAAAACATACAACATACATTACAAAAAAATACAATGTAACACAATGCCACAGACAACAACAGTGTCACGAACCTTTTAGGTTACCAATTCCATTAGGTTACTAACCTAGTCGTTTTAGGGTTTGTTCTGCGCATGTTCTTAACATGGATGGTTGCTGACCCAGCAGCAGCATGCACAGGAGAGGTTCCTTTGACAAACTTATACTGACTGATCAAGTGAGTTAGCACCCCGTCATACCCCTTGCTAAAGACTGCCGTCTTCAGCTTGCGGCGGTGACCTGGACACGGTTGAAACGAGCCTTGTGTTTGGACTATGATGCTGAACCCCACAGCAAAAAGAACAACGGTTGTCAACAAGGACATCTAGATTAAGGAAACGAGATACTTGTTATGCAAGATACAACTAAGAAGTATTTTAGAATTGAGTATCAATAATAGGCAAGTCACCGAATTCTTAAAAATAATATTTTCAGTTGTGCACCATCTCCTATATAAACCTATTCAGTCTTCGTTGTCTTGGAATTTGCACCTTTCATCCTGAAACCGGAGCTTCTCGTGCAACACAGTTTGTCAGTAGCCAAAATGTAAGAGCATTACTGGTGTAAAAGTATCAATGTGTATATCAACCCCTGCATGTGCATTAAGAACAAAACAGCAAAACTGAAAGGTGCTTGCCACAGTATGTTGCCAAACTCAGATCTCGGTGAGCCCAATGCCTTCTTCTGCTTCCCTCTGAATCGTGTAGCTTAGGCTTTTTAATACTCGTTAAACGAAGCACTTTCAGAGGGAGGGGTACCACAGGAAGCACTTACAGAGGGACGGGTACAGGGAGCACTTTTAGAGGGAGGTGTACCGCAGGGAGCACTTACAGAGAGAGGTGTACCGCAGGGAGTACTTACAGAGGGAGGGGTACAGGGAGCACTTACAGAGGGAGAGGTACGGCAGGAACACCTTCGAGTACACTACAGCTGGCACTGTATACATGAGCCGCTGGCTCGGGATATTTTGGCAACCGCTCCACGTGTTCTGACTTCTCGAGGTACGATAAACTACCTTTACCTGTTCAGTACATTCGTAGTAAATCAAGGCGATCATCTCTGTTGATTAGTGTTCTTATTCACAAATCGTTTACAGATGTAAAGAAATCGCTGGGTGCTCTAATCAATAAATAAACCTTCTAAACGTTCTGCGAATGTAGATGCATGCGAAGACTTAACCTCTTAAAACCTTTCCATACAATTAAACAATCTGTCAGAAGATTCCATAGCTATAGCCTAATCGATATACTGAAGAGTTTAATAGACACATTTACTTCTTTGAAGATAAGCCTAACAAACCAGAAGATAATTACCTGTCAGATTTTAGCTACACTGACACAGAACTGTCATTTGCTAAGCATCGAATCACATAAAATATGTTCTTAGCATAGATGACTAGTTATACCTGCATTTTCCTGAGTGGTATGTTCGATGCAACTTTGGCAAGACGTTAAGTTAAGAGCAGAACGTTGATCTCCAGTGGCAATGCAGCGACGAAGCAAAATTGTCAAAAACAACACTTCACATCAAATGCAAGTAAATGCTTGGCATTTTATAGCAAAAAACAGGAAACTCCAAAATTATCCACATTTCGTTTTTCTGCAAATATGCATAGAGGAAGATAAAAGCACTTTCCAATCTTTTCAATGACACCCACTCTTAATTCAAAGAGCATAGTGAAAAAAACTGTTGATAAAAAGCACGGAAAGCTTCGCCTTGTAAATTGATTGAGTCTTATGTCATGCACGAGAATTTACTTGTCCGGGGGCGTTTCATTCTTGTGTTTTAGGAATCCGTTCCTTTTCATATATACTAATATAGACCAGTCACGATACTATTAAATATTTTGTCGCTGATTAATGCTTTATTTACAACGAAATATCCTTTCTTTAGAAGATGGAATGATAAAAAAAAGTATGGTTTCTATCTATTTTAGAAGTAACACGAATTTTCTCTACCATTGGCGTGTTAACGTGTGCAGCGAAACAGAACATTTGGAGGCATTTCTCAGCTAGTTAAGAGTGTTTTAGAATTAGGTCCGAATCCTCTATGTTAGACACTTCTGTGTAGAATGTATTTTGCAATACATTTTAGAAATTGGTAATTAAACACAGCTTGCTCGTGCCAACGTTATGCTTATTCAGTAACGGCATTATACTTTGTATAAGCGTCGAGCCGAATTTGAACAGATATTAATATAATTACTTACATGATTATTGCTGAACGAAATCCGTTCCGGGAATATGTTATGGGATATCAATCCTTTATTTATCCGTGATGCGACCCTTCATACTCTGGAAAACTAACTGAGAAAATTGCTAACACTGAGTTTTTCCTTGTTACAAGAGCTTTACAGACTGTCTTCGTTGCTTTTTTACTTTTCTGTCCAGACTGTGGACGTTCAAAATCCTTTCAGTTCTCTCCCTGTGTGTTTGCCGATTTTGCTGGTTGTCCGTCTGTCTTAGGCCCAATTTAAAAAAAATCATACTGGTTTAATGGATAAGTTACAATGCTGTACAAATATCCCAATTAATTCCTTCTGCAGAGCGATAGCCCTAGAAAAGAAATGGCGGGGCCCTCGCTCCGGCCATGAATTGAATTTTTAATTTTTTTTTATTTTCATACATTTTCTTTTCAAATGACCCACTCTGATATAAAACAACAACAGATTATAAGCGGTATAAATTGACGGAGGAATGTAATACTATTGCATGCAGGCAACGTTTTCTTATAGGGACACGATTAAATATATTAGCAAAAAGATTTGTTCCTATATACTTGATAACTCTTCCTCGTCGAAAGTTCGTCCTGGAACGAAATCATACCGAATGGGCCAGAAGTTACTGACCAGTATCCACTCAAAGGGGGTCTCAACAGACTCGGAATAGATGGGCTGGACTGATCAGCTGTTTCATAGTTTAAATTTGCTCATATTTTTAATTTATCACAGTTTATACTTGTCTCCTCTATTTACGAATTGTTTTGTAACATAGTTATGTATTGTATGTATCTGTCTCAGCTCTCCCTACGACTCATTTTTCGTGTTTTTAATGAAACTACAGCTCCGGTTTGCTTGAAGTTTACTGCAAAACCATCAAATTCAGATAATTTTTGACAAATTGTTTCGGTAATAGGTTTCTAATGAAAGCAATGGGAACAAGACCCAAACAGTTAGTGTTAACTGAAGCAACATGGAATGTAAAAAGACTCCTGCATGGTGTCAGATATTGTCTATTTGTATAGGATTGGTCGGACCCCCGTTGAGTTAGCGGTGCGTAAATAAGTAATAAACCTGTGTGGGCAGTATGTCGTTAAAAAGACCAGCTATGGCTAGACACAGAAACTGACAGAGCACTCACAGGAAACAGTATGATGTGAAAATAACTGAACTTGGGTTGCTTGTAAAATACTTCTGTTCTGGGACAAGAAGTCAGATAGCTAGCTAAAGTACACTAATGGCAGTAATGGTATTCCGTTTTTTGTTTTAGACTCCTTTGGCTTTGCGATTTTCAGGGCTTACAATACCGGGAAATACCCAGCCGATAACCTTCGGAATGTACCCTCCCAGATTACACCCTTGCCCCAATTCACATAACTGTTGTTCTTGTTTGATCAGCAGCAGATATTTCCATGGATTTCTTAATATTTATTTAAAGCAATATTCATTATTTATTCGTTGATAAACTTGATAATTAAAGTGCATGTCACTCTCATCATATGATTCTCCGACAATCACCTGACCACTGATGCAGGACCTTACACACATCACGAAATGCATTCTCAGTGTGCAAGTTTTAACAAAATACCTCACAAGAATATTCACAAGGATACCATAAAACTTCTCAAAACAAGGACAATCCAGTCCTAACATACCACTACCAAATACTCATATTCTGATTTAAAACTTGAGGGGATAATTTAAGCGAGGATATAAGAAGTCTAACAGAATTCAGTTACGCTTTTCTAGTTTTTACCCTCGGAACAATTCGATAAGTGTTATCCGTGGCCATCCTTAAGTTCGTAGTCGCTTACTGTGTTAGCAACAGCCTTTTTTGCTTCGACCGCTCTTCAAGAGCATTTTGCAAAGTTTTTTTTATGAACAGATATATTACTACAACTATTACAGCATTGATTGGCTTGTGAAAAAGCGCAATACCATCTCAAAGAATGATTGGTACTCGGCTAATTTCACTGATGCTAAGCAAATTTTTCTCAATGTGGCCAAATTACTGTACTCCTTGCTTTGCTGGTGTCGTTCGCTTCATGTACAGGTTGATATAACACGGCTTGAAATACAAGGGTCCCATAACCCCTTTCATTATTGATATTTCCCTTTGCAAACATCAACATTTTGTAAATAGCCGTGGTATCCAACGTAACTTAAAAGTATATCTATAACTCTTGGCTCCACAACTCGCAACTTATGTTTTGTAAAGTGAAAGGTGAATCAATTACTTGTATAGATTTTCACTTCTGGAGGAGCTCAAACTTTTGAAAAGCAAATTAAAGAGCATCTTCAATTTTGGTTTGTTGCTATTTATTGAATATACCAAGCAAAACGCCATCTATTTGATCTTTTTGAGTACTGAAAAGGATTAAGGCACTTTTGAAATAGATTCCAGCGTATTTATTCCTTTCCCCTTCGAATCAATTCACTGCGAATGTTTGAAGTCATGTTGGACTGTTTAAAAGCCATTGTACATTAACCCATAACTTTTATCTTTATTAAATATTAGGAAAAATATCTTGCAAAAAAAAACCGGAACAACTTTTCCAAGACTTGAAATGCCATAAATGTTTATGATGGGTAGGGCTTGGATAGGAAATCAATTATTTCTTATTTCTCTTCTAACAGTTGGGCTTTACCCGCCAAACTGTAGTATGCTTACTGGAACGAAACTGTCATTATTTAAATTGTTCCTCTTTCAGGTTCGTTTGCAGAGTTTGCCCTAAGGCGCATTAACCTGATGAATATATAGAGACCTGTTGACATTCGGAGCGGAAGAAAGTTATTTCAAGGACAAATAATTGATTGTCAGTTTTCTCTTGTCAACTTCAAAACAAAAGTTTGAAAAGGTAAAATGATATTAACTATAAGAACCACTTTTTCAATACCATTCAAGAGAATATTTTCTGTCTCTTGTGCATGCTGGAACGAAAGCGTCTATTCAAATCCACACCCCAATTGTTCTCCATATATTGGATTGCGGAACCAACCAACATTGACGGTCAAGCGACCTCCTGATGGGCGACAAAGATAAACAAGCGACTAAATTAAGACGATAAAATATAAAAAGGCGAACTACGGTTTTGTACATTATCCCAGCTGAACTATAGAGCTGCCCGTTCCAAAGACCATTCAGAAGAGAAACCAAGCAATGCCCTCTACTAAAACACTGCTGACGGTTAGTATGAATGTTAGAATTCCTTAGAGCTGTTGTTTCTTTTGCAGCGTTTTCCTAGAAGTGACACAGGGAGATGTGTGACACTGGTACTGTCGGCTCGTGAGTATATAGGGCTCAGACTTTACGTGGAAATTAGCTCAGTTGGAGACGAGAATTTCACACATGACCAAGAGTTCACGTTAACTTGACGTTGTGGAATATAACCATAATAATTTTTAAAGTTTTGGAGTGATGCAAATTGTAGTTAGAACAAAAGCAACTTTTTCCACTGTTCTGTGGCAGTTTGCTATGCAAAATAATCGAAACAGCTTGCAAAAAGTTGATCAATCTAATTCTACTTTTTGCAACGTTGCGAAGTCAGTTGCAGCTTGTTGTATGGCTATTGCACCCAGCAATGCCTTGCTATCGTGAGCGAGACTGAGAATTGCTTTGTGCTCAAACTGGGTTTGATTTTGTGCAATCTTGATTATAAAAGAGAGTGTATCGATGGTTATTCAAGTTATATTGCCATTGTCAATGATAGCAAACAATTAGTTAGTTTCAGGTGGCTATTAATCGAAATTCAGTGTTTTTTGTCGGTGTCGCTTTGCTCGGCAAAAGAACGCGTTTCTTCATAAAATTAGAACTGATTTAATCAGCGAAAGATTTACTCACGAGTTCTATTTCGATAAATTAAGAATACAAGTTTACAACAGTGACCACATGGCCGCTATTTAACCAATGACTACCTTAAAAACCAAAATTTTCAAATCAAAGTCACAAGCTACACTAACACTAAATGAATTATGTAAAAAGGAATTAAATCTTAGAAATGAAACAAACGTTGGTGTAATTTAATTTTATTACACAGCTCACGTATTATTGCATTTACCTCTAGCTCCCTGTATGCCACATTCCAGTGTTAGTATAGGTAATAGCATGGTTTGTAGTGGTATTTGGCATAAATACTATACGAGTGATATTTCAAAGTTGGTCTATGTAATTTCACGAGCCGTCAAGCGAAATTAATTATTAAATTATTAAATATCATGAATGGTATTTATGCCAAATACCACGTACAAATCATGCATGCTATTATTTGTTTATACTAATTCATGAGAAATTTCTGCAACAACATCTGTTTATTTTGAGATTCACACGCGAGAGCTCGTCGTTTTATGGCGGGGCGGGAAACTAGCTGGCAAACGCACGTACGTAACACGTACGTCACCATGAGTAGAGTAGGATTATACTCTCTTGACGTCACTTAATGGCGGGAAAGTGCACGTGAATGGCGAGCGCACGCAGCTTATTGGCGGGAAATTGTAATTTTTACGCTGAAATATCACTGCTCTCGACCAATCAGATTGCAGAAATTTTTCAGGTCATGGTATAACACTATTAATGCCTCTCTCAATGCGGGAGCGCTAAAGTATATTCGTTTTTGTATAAGAACCCCTTTTGTAAAAACATTAAGGCTGACATTTGCACAAAATTTGAGTATATGCTAAGAACATACCCGAGGTTGAGAAGCATTTTTATCTGATACAAAATCATGGAATAATTCATTCAATTCATGGTTATTTATTTAATTTCTTTACTATACCAACCAACTCGCTAGCTAAATATGCGTATTCAGTGAACTAATGTTATAATTGCTTAGACGTATAGACCTATCCAGAAATGAAAATAGGACTACGTCTGGGTCCCGGAAAGCAACGCTACAAGTAGTGACGTACTAATTTTAGATCAACGAATAATGCATAGTCATTATTAAGAAAATACTTTATTTGAATCACACCACAGTCGCTACTCACTAATGGAATTGTTTCTTGGATAAAATAATGCACACTTATTATGCAAAAACAATAACATTCGGAAGATTGTTAGCTGGTTAACGATGGATTGTCTAAGACACTCAGTTGAGCACTGCCTTATGGGATCGTTTGGGTGCACAGACCCAGTCCTATTTTCGTTTATGGATGGTCAATTGCATTGGTACACACGCAGGTTGTGTTAGTTTGTGTTGGTGTATACTTACACCCCACTATGCGCATGTACTAACTAATATATTTAAGAACATTTGAGGTTCTATTTTATTAAATTTTAAAAAATCTGACGTTCTTATACAAGAAATAGTGTGGTCATTTGTGAACCGCTCTGATCTTGGGTACTTGAAGGGTAATATTTTGATCAGTCATGAACTGTTTCTTTCAGCTGTGTTCCGTCGTGATCATCTTCGTACTATGTAATCCAGTGCGCTCCACGCTTCCGAAAAGGGCTTCCTCGAGCATCAACTGGCCGTCATTTGCTCTTTGCATCAAACTTCCAAAGAGCAATTTAACCGTAAGCGCCCGCCATATCTTCTACTACACACACCAGCGGTATCTCAAAATAAGATCATCCCCAGTACCCGGAAGTCGAAGTGGTTCTCCAAAACATTCGCCAGACCCAGTTAAACCGGTTCGTAGCAAGGGTTGTAACTTTGACTGGGTTGCAAACCAAGATGGCGACAGGCTTCCCACTGTGCTGGCAGAGGCCACGTGTCAACCCAAGAAGTGTAACCAGGCCTTATGCCGTGCCGTCTATTACACTCACCAGGTGCTGAGGAAGAAGCCTGCTTGCGGAAATACCGTTTGGTACTGGGCGGATGAAACAGTCCCCATTGCTTTTATCTGAACTAAAATCAGTTGTAGAATTGGTTCTTGCAACCTTGTTGTTACTCTTCAGTTGTAAACGAATGCATAACCAGTTTTAAAATAAACATTCATTTTTTGCGGTAGCAACGTGTGTTCCGCTTGTGCTGCTCGCCTGCATGCAAAATATCCACTAAGCATTTACAATCCGGTGTCACAGCGGATTTGATCCCCCCGGACCAAATCCGCTATCGGAGTCCCGGTCCATATCCGCTAGCGGATTTGTTCCCCCAGCCACATCTGGACCCCTCTCAGTATATATTTTCCAAGTTGAAATTCGGCCGCTATATTGGCTATAACTGTATAAGATCGCATATCCACACTGATATATTTAATACAAACAACCAAATGTAATTTTCTATTTTAAAACAGACAAGTGACAGAAACGGTTTTCATATACAGATCTGAGGCAGACATTGTACTAAACAGCAAATCAGAATTCATGCAACCAGCCGTCGAAAGAGTTATCTTCAGGATGATTTATAGGTGGAACCTAAAAAAAATTTTGAAGAATCGTTCTCTCCATTTGATTGCACTTCAATATCAATATATTTTTGGCTAGATTTCATGCTTGGCGCTTAGCGATTCCTTGTGTCACAAGTCTTTGTTTATAATTTGAAAGAACCGCGTACCACAACACAATTCAAAGTACTCCATTATCCGCCTTCGAGCAAGTCATTGTATTTTTTTAAAATACGTATTGTACTTATTAATACAACAACACTGAAACCATGACATAATTTATTCAATTTATTCATATAAACGCTCTTTTTATTATTGGAATAATTTATTTATTTAATTAATTAACCTCTGTATGCTGAAAACGTTACTTTGTAACTTCGTTTACTAGCTTAAACAGAGTCACTTACAATCGAGATAATGTTCTATTAATACTAAAGCTGTTAAAGGATTTGTATCTATTGCCTTGCGTTCTCCAGGTATTGCAAGCTGGATGACTGCTGAGCCGCGAC
>JANSTR010160427.1:0-10073 GCA_025434805.1 Antipathozoanthus remengesaui
CTACTATATTACTGTACTACAAATACAAATACTACTAGTACTACTAAATTCCCAGGTAATGAATAAATACAAGTAAAAATTAAAAACTCTACTAAATTAGACTTTTATAGAAAACTGAAAAAAAGATGATATTTCTGAGGAATATCTTCCTTACTGTTCCAGTTGTTAATACAAAACGTGACTATGTATAATTCAGAACAAG
Source organism: Antipathozoanthus remengesaui (assembly GCA_025434805.1). Lineage (NCBI taxonomy): Eukaryota > Metazoa > Cnidaria > Anthozoa > Zoantharia > Parazoanthidae > Antipathozoanthus > Antipathozoanthus remengesaui. The sequence continues at coordinate 203 of JANSTR010160427.1, forward strand.
TAACCATAAACTGCAATTGAGACTTTGAGAGACCTGTCTCCAAAAATTCCACTTGAAGAAAGGTATGTGAATTTTGTGACAAACACGAAGTTGAAGATGAATATCACATACTTTTCTCCTGCAATTCCAGCGACTGACTCTCTTACGCAAGTTATCTACTGTTCTTGATATCAATCCTAAAAACAAAGATGCATGGTTTGTAGAAGCGATAGGTATGTAATATATTGAAAGCAATTAACTGAAATGTGTTTTGATAGTTTGTTATTGTTACTGTTAATCGTTAACGTTTTCACACACCTAACTTTGTAAATGAATAGTCACCTGTTTGTAGTTATAAATTTTATAAATGAACGATTCTTTGACAATATGTAAGAGTTCACGTCATGTCAATAAAGCTTATATTTCGCTTCATTTCACTACTACTATTACTACCTTCCTTCAGTAAAAAACGTAAAACTTACACACTTATTAGCTTCCCATAACTCGGGTTTTTACATGGACTGAATACTCTCAGTTGTTTTGTAAAGTTACCTCTAATATAGTGCTGCTTAATTCCATGCATGTACAATTGAGGAAAACGTCGGTCTTGACCTTATTTTTGGAAAGCATTTAATTTTTCTCGTACTACATTTCATATCATTGCTACTAGTCCAATGTAAAGTGTATATTTGACTGTGTCGATATGAATATCTACCTTCTTCTATTGACATTCTATGAGCTTTATACTATTTTAGATCTATGATTTGAAATATCGCTTGTAATGCGAAGCGGCAAGCACAACAACATTATGGCTGTCTAAGTAGCAGATAAGTTATTGAACGTAAGTGATTCCATAATAATATGCTAGAAACAGCAAATTGGAACTGAAAAAGTTCACTGTAGAACACCTCCCACATCTTCAACAATGATGTATATAGCTTACCATCTTGTGTCATTGTTTTCTGCTTTTAGTGAAGGCGACCTTTTCTCCAACATGAAGAAAGCGTGCAAACTGGTAACACTGCTAGCTTTTATGACTGTCTGCTCAAATGTAACAGGTAAGAAGGTGAAATTTGATTTACTCACAAACATTCATTACCATGGTCAATTCTGTGCACAGTTTGTTCTTGTATAATTAGTGTGAACAAATACTTTCTATAAAATACTGCTTCAGTAAAGTAATATGACAAGGACAACTTTACCTGTGTGCTTTAGAATTTAGTTGTTTGACATTTTTGATAACAACATCCTAAATGACTAAAAAATGAACAGCTTCCAATTAAACCATCTGAAGTGTAAAGACGTGATTAAACTCTAAGCTTGTATGAAACTCCTTAGTTAACAAGAGCCTAGGAAGTGGTCAACAACTAAATAACAGGAGTCCCATAAATTTCCAAAAAACGTTTATACTAAATAATAAGTTTCATAGATATAACAGAGGACTTAGAAAATCATTTCATTTGCCATTTATTTGCCCTCTTTTGCTCTGACGAAGGGGTAGCGCTCGAACGTCAGCTGAAACTTTTCACCCTTACACACTACAAATCAACTTTCAGGCTTTGTTAATTAGTTACCCTCTAATTTCTTCGTACGATGCTTTGTCTTTTCCAAGATGAGACTTGCCCCTCCCAGTGGCTTACAATGATTTGCCTCTCCGAGTTGGAAAGGGCATTTACAGAGTTAGACTCCCAGTTACTAAGATCTTCGAGGACCTAATGGTGTAATGTTTGCAGAAATTAGAGTAAAGCTGGCAACTTCCATTCAAATTATTTAAGAACCCGAGCGTTGGTCCGACCAAGTGCTAAAAAGGTTCTCACTGATGACATTGACCCTCGTTGATCTTAATTTCGCTCCGACGTGATCATTTGAAACTGATGTGTTGTCTTTATCACAAGCCTGGTCATGCACCTTCCTCAGATTCTGGTCGCATCAGAAGAAGTTATTCATCCGTACCGCAAATGTGGGATCATCGTACCATCTCAATAGTGCTCAAACTAGTAATCTAGTGAGCTAGCAACAATGGTAAACTCCAGATAGAGTGTTCAACAAGATAAACCAAGGAGCTATATCTAACTGCAGACGTCAGTACTGTTTCAGTTTGTTTGGATTGGTGGTCAGAGTAAAAGTGATAATGTTCAACGTTCCGGTTCGTAATGCCATGCACGCAAGCAGCAAACGTTGCAAGGTGTCCAAGCAGCTCGGTCACGCTTTCTCTCATACTTTTTGTAATTGAGACTAGATTTCTATGCAATGCAGCTGTCATTTCCTTTATAAGATAGGAACGTCGTGTCAAGAAGAGGCGAAATCCTAGCTTTATACTGCTGAACAATTTGATGGCGTTATAAATCAGTTTTGAGTTGCATTTAGCACTAAAAGAGCTTAAGCTTTAGGACAAGCTCCCTCTGTTCTCTGTTCTCCAAATCAATATTGGACTATAATTACCTGAAAGTAGGGCTTCTTACAGTCGCTGCAATTTGTGTTGGATGTTATACAAGATTTTCGTACGGATGACGATGCCCAAGATTTTAACGAACAAAGAACTTGTAATAGCAAATTGAATCGTAGCTATCTCTACGACCACAGCACTTAGCGTGTTATATTAACACGCTACTGTGGTCGTAACGAGAATTAGCTTCTACTGGAATAGAAATGTGAATTAGCTTCTACTGGAATAATAACGTAAATTAGCTTCTACTGGTACGTGAGCAGTTCCTCTTTGTAAAAGCTACTTTTTCTCCAAAAAAAGTTGATCCAGGAAAGTTTCTAATACATTTTTGTTTCATTTATTCAAGCTTTCAGCTAACTTTTTCTTGTGCTTAATTATGTTGTAAAAACTACACACAAGATGACGGCTATAAATCTTGAACTATTCTTCACAGTTTTTTGCAGCAACGTTGTTACAGAAGAACAAAACTACGGGAAAGATGAAAACAGCAATTCTTGCAGTAAAGACACCAACGCCAAACCTGGCTGCTCAAAAGGTAACCTATAAATTACTCAAAGAATAGATTTTTCTGCCTGTCGACACTGTTGGTAAAATATTATTCATAATATGCACATTAGTTTATCAGTTTATTTGCCATTCTGATAATTTACAAAATATGTACATTTATTATTTTAAAGTAAATAATGGCGAGGAAATCACTGAATTTGAATTCTTGAGGCTTATCAGGGAATCGGACGTCCTCGTATGATCGATGAAATTAAAATTTATAGGAAAAATAAATAATCGTGACAAGATGTCGAGTAGGATATATACATTAAATTGCAGCATATTAAGTATCTTATCTGTGTCAGTAATAACTCGGCTTTGACCGTTAGTGGCCCTGCTCAATGGAATCTTACATTTTAATCGATAACTTCGGTTCTCTGTGAATGTGACTTTCTTTTAGACCCTATAGCTAGACCCAACAATATCAACTTCGGCTTCACTAGATTTCTCGTGCCGTTTTACAGGTTGCAATGCAATAATGATACAAAACACGACGAAAAATGTATGGTGGTAAAAAAATGGCGGTTCTATGCAATATTTTCAATAGATTGCTAAAGTCTCTAATAGCGAGGATCATGAACAATCTGTTAAACAAATTACTTGGCGACTGCGTTCCGGAAGGTGACGCAGCAGAAAAACTGCTTTTGCTAAATAATCTGAAAGTGAAGTATGACTCAGACACTCTTATAGTTTCTGAAATGGAACTGCAGCAGACCTAAATGTTATGAACGTTCAGACAATTTCCTCGCGGTTCTCTCAAAAAAAGTTGTTATTGTTTACATTTGTTACTTTCTGGTTAGAATTTACAAACCGAAGAACACGAGTTTCTTTTTATTGTCTGTTAAGTTATATATTCGGGAAAACAAGTTGTAAAACCTCGTACTCAAGCTACAAGTTTAATTTGCTGTTGTTGACATCATCTTTCTCAAGTAATGCAACTTATTAATTGTAGTATTTGCAAAACCAAGAACGAAAGTTTAAACGTCACACTTGAATTTAATGTTCCAGTTTTGTGGATATTAACTTTCTCTAGCAGGCATAGTATACAATGAACTACCGATGAAGCTGTTTGTGCCTTGTGAACACAAAATATGTTGACAATAGATGGATACACTTCCAAAGTTATTTTACATTTTACAAGGTCGTTGTTGTTTCTCAATAAAAGTTGATTAACTGTTGTCTTGTCATCTGTCCAAATTCCTTTCTACCACTAGCTTTTACATACCCATCTCATAATGAAAAGTTGCTGCAAGTATTTCAATTCTTGAATTTCATGAGGTTTCCTATACGGTACTTGCAAAAAAAAACGCCTCTGCATTCAAAAATGACACTTTTATGGGAAAAAAGTTGAGAAAGCGAATAAAAAATTGCAACACATTAATTCTGTATTGCAATCTCCTTTGGTATAAGATTCCACGGCAGACAGGAAAGAAAAATACTACCTGCTTAGGGGACTTTTATTTGGTTCAATAATATGTTCGAGTGATACAAGGTTTTTGGTAACAAGAGGCACGACTTCAGGCTGTGCACAGCCTCTTGTTCAATTTAAACAGTAAATCACATACAAAACAACAGCTGTTAATCGATTACCGAATTGTCCGATCTGAAGTAAAATGTGTAGAAGGTTAGATATTGATCACGATGGAATTCTCGGCGCCTTTCGCATATATTTCATGGAGTCTGTAGCAATAGGAACCCCAATAGTTATAATTTAGAGTTGTGCGGACGATGTAACATGACCTGCCTTGAATTTTTGGTCTGCATTCTTAATTATAGATAATATATTATACATGCGTTAACTTTTAGGGCTCTAGCCGCCATATTGAAATCCATGGCGTTTAACTCGCAAAGAACTCTGGGATGCGTCACTAAAATATATTTTCATATAGTGCAAAACGACGTCACCAGATCAGCCGAAGGGCACGAGGCGCCAAAATCTGTGAGAGGAATATCGCTTCTGTTTCAGTTTCGGAAAGGAGGTAGATCGAATCTTCATTTCTGTTTTCTTTAGGGAATAAAGCCGACCTTTCCATCGTAACCACGTGACTCCATCAGGCGAGTTGTCATGACGACTGCGGCCGGAGTATTTCCCATTCAAGTTGGAATAACGATAGCCGCACAAGAGGAACCACCAGGCTCCGTTTACTGCCCCAATGCAGGTTTGTTTGTTTTTCGTAACCCAAGGATTCCCCTTATAATAGAACAAGGAATTCCCAGCGGTACCTATTTAATGAAACAGACAGACATGAGGTTGTAACTGCAACTAAGACTGAGACTGTCAAGCTGAGGAATCTCATCCCTTGTTTATTCAATAAATATAAAAAACCTGGACTACAACATGTGAGGTATCGTACATTTATAAAAATAATTTTTATGGTATGGCCCTTCGCTAAAACTTATACTTGATAACAACCAATGTTTCATGATTCATTCATACATACCTTTGTACCGTACTAACTCCACCTGTAATAAACCTTCTAATGATAGGAAATGTAAACATACCTTTGTACCGTCCCATCTCTACCAGTAATAAATCTTCCAATAATAGGAAATGTGAACATACCTTTATACCGTCCCAGCTCCACCTGTAATAAACCTTCCAATAATAGGAAATGTAAACATACCTTTGTACCGTCCCAGCTCCACCAGTAATAAATCTTCCAGTGATAGGATATGTGAACATACCTTTGTACCGTCCCAGCTCCACCAGTAATAAACCTTCCAATGATAAGAAATGTGAACATACCTTTGTACCGTCCCAGCTCCATCAGTAATAAACCTTCCAATGATAGGAAATATGAACATACCTTTATACCGTCCCAGCTCCACCAGTAATAAACCTTCCAATGATAGGAAATATGAACATACCTTTATACCGTCCCGGCTCCACCAGTAATAAACCTTCCAATGATAGGAAATGTGAACATACCTTTATACCGTCCCAGCTCCACCAGTAATAAACCTTCCAAAGATTGGAAATATGAACATACCTTTGTACCGTCGCAGCTGCACTACTAATAAACCTTCCAATGATAGGAAATGTGAAGATACCTTTATACCGTCCCAGCTCCACCAGTAATAAACCTTCCAATGATAGGAAATATGAACATACCTTTGTACCGGCCCAGCTCCACCAGTAATAAACCTTCTAATGATAGGAAATGTGGACATATCTTTGTAAACTACCCAGCTCCACCGGTAATAAACCTTCTAATGATAGGAAATGTGAACATACCTTTGTACCGTCCCAGCTCCACCAGTAATAAACCTTCCAATGATAGGAAATATGAACATACCTTTGTACCGTCCCAGCTGCACCAGTAATAAACCTTTCAATGGTAGGAAATGTGAACATACCTTTGTAGCATACATTGAGTAACTCTTTGAGTTATACGACATATCAAATTCCAAAGTTCTTAGGTTAATTGTTTATACAGGTGAAAACCACGTTCTCAACTCAGCTACAACATTTAGAAAAGGTGACAGGTTAACCCACGTTATATGCAGGCAGACACATTTCGTTTTCAAACTGTCCCAAAATTTGAATCCATGGGCAAAAACATCTTATATCAGATGAAAACATAACTTGTTTTATGGTTTTACACTTACCGTGCTTGTGAAACCTGCTTCAAGATCATACAAAAATGTATAAATACGGTACGTCTGGCAAGCTGAAGTAATGAGTTGGTTGATGAGTGTGTTTAGTCGACAAGTGCAATCGATCCGAGTAGTCGACACAGTCAATCGACACCGACCGATCAAATCAAGCTGAACTTAAGACAAATAAAATATCATCCCAATAAAAGCCGTGGTCTGCAGTTTTGATCCATATCGAACCGATAGCTAGAGAAAACTGCCGCTCCCACAAGTGGAATTGAGGATCCGGCGATTTCCAAGTTCTAGAGAAACTCAGTCTTCTTTGCTTCGTCTCTGACCTCTCCTAGCGTCAACAAAGTTCTACAAGTAATGGAGACTCCGAGGTTTTTCTAGCGTCAACAAATGCTGCATAATTTTGGCCTGCTTCAAACATTTATACGACGTTTGGACCATTCAGACTGATCTACTGCTACACGTACATATGTCCGCCAGGTGTTGAATTGGTAAGCTAGAATTCTCAAAAATTAATGATTACTGTACTATAACGAATAGCCTAGATACTGATTAGGTTTGAATAGCACCTTTTCATATGCTCAGGATCCTTTTTACCACCATAGTTCATTATACTATATGAGTATGATGAAGATTTTTCCGATGCTTTTGACCCTTTTGATCTTTTGAACATGCCAGAAGAAAGCCGATGCATTTTACATCAACAATTCACCAGGTTTAACATCAGCAATTTGACAAATTAAAGAAAATGCACATTTACAAGTCCAAGAGATAAGTAGCATAGTAAAAGAGAAACATGCAAAAAATGCTGCAATTCTGATCACAAAGATTTTTTCCTGCAAAGTACCTATTCATGCATTTAAACAGACTGAGGTTCCAAAGCAAGTGGACGAATTTAAAATCGTGAAAAGAAAAGATGTTACAAGTGTTATAGATGAAAATTAACCACAACATTTACCTAATCTCATGATACCTACTAAAGCTGAGAAATTGTCATATTATGGTGGATGACAATTTGCCACAAAATTTACCTTATTCCATGATACCTACTAAAGTTGAGAAGTCAAAATGTAACAACTTCAACGAAAGTTCACATTTAAATCCTGCACTCGAATACGTCAATAGTGACCCAGCGGTATGTTTTACATCTGTAGATATTAATTTTAAGCAGGAACAAGAGTCAGTATTAATAAATTGATGACAAGACTGAAAGAGATTGAAATCCAAAATGGCCCACTCACAAATCCAGACCTGTGCGATTTAACTTTGAGTTTGGTAATAAAATAATGGACGGTAATACGTTTGGTAACTCCTGATGCATACAAAATATTATATAGTGAAGGTTTTGAACGAAAATACCAATATGTCACATCTTTACAAGAAGAATAAAGATCAATAGAAAATCGTGATATTTTTGCAAGAAATTATATATGTACACAGGTGTTTCAAACGAATATACAAGCTTTTCAATATCAATGTTATTTAGTAAATCGGGCACAGCATGCATTATGAATCCAAAATCCATGAAACATTTCATGGGTTTTCATGGCATTTCCAAGACTTTCCCATGACTTTCCATGGTTTAGTGCTCATGATTTTTCATGGTATTATACCATGAAATGACCATAAAGATATCCATAAAAATACTATGAAGTAAGAGAGATGAGATAAGAGCTAGGAACAATCATTTCTTCTATTTATCATATGCTTCAACCACTTTTGAAAATATAAGAGTTATTGGGCAGACAAACAGTATAGTAGATGCATGCACACCCAGCTGCGAGCATTTATACTATCAGTCAGCCAGTGGACGTAACGTTAATCACGACAACAACTTGCATGTCACCACACCTACCGTGAACAAAGAGAAATTTGAAATCCAAATTGCAGCCATTGCATGTCAGACATCTTTCTTATTGGTCTGCAGTTTTGACCTATCGCAGACACGGATCACTTAATCAAATAAGTCTTAAGACAGTATTAAAGTAAGGTCTCAATTTTCATTTTTCCTTTTTGAAGAAACGTATCCGAAAATCTACTCAGTTTGAAGTATGTATTATCACAAAATTATTTCAGATGTTATGACGACCCGCCAGATGGATGCTGACATGTAATGACGCAACAGATGCGAAACAAAAGCAAGTGAAGTCTGCGTGCGTTTGTTTTCTTAGGGGAAAGAGGATAGGCCTGGGTATCCTCAATAATTTGACAAGCACAATATCGCAAACTTTGTGTTAATTACTTTATGAGATTGCTGAAAACCGGTTGCCCTCAGCTTTCCCAAGAATATCTTACCATACGCACTCGTGATGGGCCCCAAATACTTTTTCCGTGTTGCCGCTCTGGTTCTATTTAAACTTATCAAAAGAAAGGAAGTTACTTGAAACACACAATAAAAATGTATTATCTGCATTTGAAAAGTTTCGAAACTCCCGTTAATTTTTAATTCATGTAAAGCGGTACATTTGTATAACGCCTTTTCCATAATTGAACTTTACAATGCTGATCGGTTACCCCCAGCGGGCCGGAAGATTATGTGGCGCCTCGACAGCCGTTTCAAATCGTTCCATATATGCTGGTACTCATTTTACCGACTTTGAAAGGGTGGAAAGGCTGGAAAGAAGGTTGCACAAATATTCAACCCTCGACCACGCTGGGTATTGAACCTGGAACCTTGGGTTGGGAGGCAAAGGTCTTACCACTGTGCCAACCCCTCCGATATATGTGTACGGTTGGCAAAGGTTTCTCATGACCAGGATTTGTTAATTTGGCCACAGTGTATGTTTTTATATTGTGCAATTATTTCCTTTATATCTACAAGTTCAACTAAAACTTTAATTGGCATGGTCATTCGAGAACTTTTGTCTCACATATTACGAAAAGAAGCGCTGGTAAAGTTTGACAACTTCGCCTTTGAGTTTTCTGAAAGCATGAATTTTACAGAAATTAAGAGTTTTAACTGCGCGCGAGCCAACTTTCTGTTTGGCCTTTTTCCATAAAATTAAAAAATTTTATTTTTTGTAGGTACAAAATAAAAATGAAACACCACCTACATTACTTGCAAAACATTTCCGACGATTTTAATTTCGGACAAAAATAGTGTCCGAAAATAAAACCTTCCGAAATTTTTAAGCGTCCGAAATTTTAAGCGTCCGAAATTTTTATAGTATAGTATAAAACTCTAAGGCCTAGTTTATACGTCGCTTTACAGGCGAAAATAATTCAGTCGAATTTAATTCAAGCAATTAAATTCGTCTGAAAAGCGTCTGTAGAGCGACGTCTAAATCGAAT
>JANSTR010160438.1:0-10072 GCA_025434805.1 Antipathozoanthus remengesaui
ACACGACTTTTCCAAAACTTACCTAGTCAATTATTTTATGCGAGTTTCAACATTACCCCTGGTGTTGTGTTGCCATCATAACCAATATTTTTGGAGGGTAGACGTCCAATTTTGAATGAAATATAAGTTATAACAGTTTTGTGACGTCGTATTTATATCATACAGACATGTAATGGCCCGAGTATAAACTGCCACAAAGAACTATCGTACCTTTATAGGGAATCCATCGTGATTTTTTGTTATGGTTAAATAATTTGAAAACAACCTTTAAAAAATATCATTTCATGACGTTACTATGACGTCATTACACTTGAGTGCAGTACACTACCACCAAAAGATAACGCATTGCAGCAATGATTAATTGTGCAAAAGTTTCATCAAATTTGGACTAAAACTAAGAAAATTATCGACCCGTGGACCGAGAGACCTCAAAAAAGCTCGGACTGGATAGGGTTAATTGTAGAAAATAAGACACTAGAATCCCAGCACGCACATTCAAATTTATATACACCCTATTCCTCCTAAAACAGGTTCTACAGAGGGGTTTCTAGCTTTTTCAAAAGGGGGGATTCAAAACATACTATATATTAATACAACTGCTCGTTTTCTATTACCTTCATTACTTTTTGGGGGAGGGCGGATTTCGGAATATCTGGAATAACCCCTTGGCTACGCTACAGTTCTACTTTTTTCTTTCAGTCTTGAAGTCGTCTTCGTTCAGCTTGTCTTTAGTTTGTTCTTTCAACGCAGCATCACCAATCTGCGTTCCGTATCTATTGACCGTAGTTACGCAAAGACTGAAACAATGCAATCGTACAGATGTCTTGTATACGTTTCTTTCAAATAACATATTCATTGCACATGAATCAAAGTTGAAAATTTAAAAAAAACTTTCCAGCAAAACCATTTCCTTGTTTTATAAATTTTATTGTTTCTTACTCCCACAGAATTCCAAAGAAATAATGACGATATATGAAACATATTTGTATTTCTCGAGAGCATGGAAGAACAAAAGATGCTCAACTGGGGAGCTCGCGCTTACATGTAGATTCGGATAGGATAGGTTAAAATTGTGTTGAATCTGTTATAATATATTTAGAATAATTTATTATATTGTTAATAACAAAAGCAGGAGTTTTGATAAAGTAAATGAAAAGATTTATAGTAAACTATATTCAAAAATTATTCAACTTGAGCCCGCGGAAATTTGTTGCCTGGTATGAGTAAAAACACCCCGGTATATTTGTACTGTAAAGGATATTTTCTATAGTAGCAAACCAGTTGAACATCACGCGCATTTCTTTATGAGCTTATAATAAGAGAGAAAAGATGAAAAACAAATCGCTTAGATAGTATGGTGTGTTCTGCGGCATTTCTAATAATTACGCGTTTTATAATAACCTACGCGTTTTGTAATAAGGATTGTAATAACTTACATGTTTTGTAATATAATCGTTGCGACATTGTTATCGGAGATCGACAAGATAAGGTCCGTTGCTTTTTTGTTCCTGGATTGGTGAAAACCTTGAGTTTGGCTGACGTTCGAGTTGACAAGAGTAAGACTACAGTAACAACACTTCGTTCGTTACAAGCGGAAATGTTTGGTTATTGAGGGCTCGAATAACTGAGAGCCAACTGTAATGACCAATTCCTTGCACTTTAACGGTTGTTGCAGCTAAACTGATTTTATTACATTTTGCGTCGTGTTTATTACAATTTGCGTAGACTTGATTTTATTATAAAATGCTGCAGAAGTTATTACAAAACGCGTAGCCCAGTTTATTACAAAATGCCGCAACGATTTATTACAAAACGCGTAAGTTATTAATTACAAAACGCTGCAACCCCTTATTACAAAATGCGTAGGTTATTACAAATAGCGTAATTATTACAAAATGCCGCAGAACAATATATGGTGTGTAGTATGAGTAAAATTGTACTCGTCTTTAGTATATAGTAAATGCGGTGCAAGAATAATTATCCACCCATACGAAATTGTCTAAATGTATTTTATTCTTCAGTTTTAATTTATTAATTTATTAATTTGAATAACAAGTAAGGTATTTTAACTGTTTGAAATTTCTAAAAAAATGCTCAGGAATCCTTGTAACATTAATAAATGAAACATGCAGAATTTCACCAGAGCGTTCTATTGATTATTTATATTAGTGGTCATTCCAATTGTAGTTAACCCTTATGATAACAAATATCGAAGTAGGGGGAGGGGGTTATTTGGACCCCATAATGTCCGTAATATTTGTTTGTTTGGATTGAAATTTGGCATGCACGCTCTCAGTTAACACCAAAATTGTTGTTGTTAATTAGTTTCCATGGTAACTATGAGTAAAGATGATGACGTCAAGTCAGCCGGCCATCTTGACCGCCATCTTAGAAATGTCATTTTGAATTTATTGCCAATTGTCAGAAAACAAATTCAATTAGCTTATAGTTAAGAAATAGACCATAAAAGGGGGAAAATTGAGTCACGACAAAGCATTCTTGCTGCAAACTGCAAATGTACGATGCTCCAATTAAAAAGCTAATTTGCATATTTAATTTTTCACCAAATTAATGTCAAAACATTTCCTCTTTATCTGGCTACAACTACTAAGTATTTTATAGCAATAGTTGTAAACCTCAAGTTTTAGGCCAAGAACCCACTGGGGGGCGGGGGGTGTCGAAACTTCCGCCCCCTCGATATATGTGGAATTAATGCACAGCCAAAAAGTTAAATAACCCCAGTTTTAGACCGCCCTCTTCTTCATTGTCATATTGAACATTATCAGTACAATACAATATTACAATGCATCCATTGTTAGCATTTTTTAAAAAAACATTAAATAAAAGATATAATATATGTAATATAAATAACAATATAATATTGGAATATAATCACTAATTTAACTATATAACCTTTTCTTCTCATATTTAAAAAGTTCTAGTATAAGAGGAACTGGTCAGACCATAGTTCGGTTCATTCCCCAAACAGCCACCCTCGAGTGAACTGACTCAACCCATAATTACCCCACTGACTCAGTCTCCACTGATTCATCCCCTCTGATTCATCACCCACTGACTCAGCCTCCACCGATTCATTCTCTTCTGACTCAGCCCCCACTGACTTAACCCCCACTGACTCAGCCTCCACTGATTCATCCCCCTCTGATTCAGCCCCCACTGACACATTCTCCTCTGGTTCATGCCCCACTGACTCAGCCTCCACTGATTCAATACCTTCTGACTCAGCCCCCACTGACTCAACCCCCTCTGATTCAGCCCCCGCTGACTCAGCCTCCACTCAATCATCCCACACTGACTCAGGCTCCATTGACTCATCCCACTCTGATTCATGCCTCACTGACTCAGCTTCCACTGATTCATTCCCTTCCGACTTAGCCCCCACTGACCTAACCCCCTCTGACTCAGTCTCCACTGAATCATCCCCCACTGATTGAGTCCCCACTGATTCAGGCTCCACTGATTCAGTTTGTTCTGACTTAACCGCCACTGACTCAGCCTCCACTTAATCAGCCCTCACAGATTCAGGCTCCACTGATTCATCTCCCTCTAATTCATTCTGACTCAGCTTCCATCCACCTCGGATTCAGCCCGCACTGACTTAAACTCCACTGACTCAGCCTTCACAGCTCCACATCTGCCACTGAGTCAGCCTCCACTGATTCATTCGCTTCCGACTCAGTCCCCACTGACTTAATCCCCACGGACTTAACCTCCACTGATTCATCCCCCTCTGATTCACGCCCCGCTGACTCAGCCTCTATTGATTCATCCCCTTCTGACTGATGCCCCACTGACTCAGCATGCTCTAATTCATTCCCTTCTGATTTAGCCCCAACTGACTTAATCACAACTGACTAACCCCCCTCTGGTTCATGCCCCATTGACTCAGCCTCCACTAATTTATTCCCCGCTGACTTATCCACCACTGACTAAGCGTCCACTGATTCATCCCCCTCTGGTTCATGCCCCACTGACTCAACGTCCACTGACTCAGGCTGCACTGGCTCATCCCCCTCTGATTCAGCTCCCACTGACTCATCTTCCTCTGATTCATGCCCTATAGACTCAGCCTCCACTGATTTATCCCCTCTGACTTATCCACCACTGACTCAACGTCCACTGACTCAGGCTGCACTGGCTCATCCCCCTCTGATTCAGCTCCCACTGACTCATCCCCCTCTGGTTCATACCCTATAGACTCAGCCTCCACTGATTTATCCCCTCTGACTTATCCACCACTGACTCAGCGTCCACTGATTCATCCCTCTCTGGTTTATGCCCCACTGACTCAGCCTCCACTGATTTATCTCCCTCTGACTTATCCACTACTGACTCAGCGTCCACTGACTCAGACTGCACTGGCTCATCCCCCTCTGATTCAGCTCCCACTGACTCATCCCTCTTTGATTCATGCCCCACTGACTCAGCCTCTACTGACTCAGCCCTCACTGACTCAGGCTCCACTATTTATCCCTTTCTGACCCATGCCCCACTAATTCAGCCTGTACTGATTCATTTCCTTCTCATTTAGCCCCCACTGACTTAACCCCCACTGTCTCATCCCCCTCTGATTCATGCCCCACTGACTCCGACTCCACTGATTCATTCCCTTCTCACTTAGCTTTCGCTGACTTAACTGCCACTGACTCAGCCTCCACTGATTCATCCCCCTCTGATCTAGCCCCCACCGAGTCAGCCCCCATTGACTCAGCCTCCTCTTACTCAGCCTCTTCTTACTTACAACTCTCTGACTAGGACCCTAAGCCACGACTGACTCATCCCGTTGTAACTCCAGCCAGCGCATTCCCACCGCCAATTGCAACAAGCTTGCTGCCCCCTCCCCCACCCCCCGAAGAAAAAGAAAGGAATCGCTACCTCCGGCCTCTTAACAAGCACGTCTTGTGGTATACCATTTACTTCGCAAACCTTTTCCAAGAGTTATCACCACCTTGGATTCAGTTTTCTGCGCCAGCGGATTCTTATCCAGGGTATTGTAGTCTGGGGTGTGTGCCCAACTTTTCAAATCCCGATCCTACTTCAAAACGGAAAGGGAATCTGCTATACTCTTTCTACAGACCAACTTGGGGAAACCGCAGTTCACATTTCACAGGCACAATTCACACCCTATTCCGGAACTCCAGACCAACGCTGCTAGGACCTTCGTGTGTACCATAGCCTTACGTATCCACCGAGAGACTAGCCTTTCACAAACCACCTGATGCAAGATAGGAGGCGTGATTTAAGAGTGTAACGAAAATTCTCAGTTTGAATGCAGTGCGTTTTGAGGAAAATGCTGTCATGAGTCTGATTATTAGGTGAAGACGGTTTGCTTGTTTAACAAAATCTTGCATTCTCGGTCAGAAACGTGATGCGAAAGTTTTTTTACGAAATCTTAATTCGTAGTGCAAAAGTGCCCAGCCCCTACATATTTACCTAACGGGTCCACCCCTAAGATTGAATTATACATGGAAAGTACCCTAGCCCTCCCCTCTGCAGGAATATCTCATTACTCAAACAAAACTGTGCTGTTTTCGCCAGAGACATTTCTGTGCAATGTGAACCGAGTGGAGTAAAGAACATAAGATGCTTCAGGTTGCTCTAAAGATGAGGGTCTTGCTACTAAATTCCAAAAATGCAAAATGGTGCTTCGCGCACAATACTAACTTAGTAACTAAAAGAAATAACTACTTATTAACCGAGAGTGAGGTCGTTACGGGACATATCATATATACCGAGGCCGTGCTGTATTGACCGATTGATAGCGAGATCAATGCGTCGAGGACGAAGTTTGATATTTTTCGTAAAGACCGAACGTTCTAGGTTAATAAGTATTTTATTATATGGCCTTTATCTGAAAACACTGTGCAAGAGGACATTCTTTACTTTGCACATACGGGTATGTGCGCGAGTAGGTCATTAACAATAATTTCTCGTGGGCATTACGGGAAATACAGAACCAATCAGAGCGCGCGTACTATTGTGGCCATATAACAATAAGGCATATTACCCTAACAAGGTTATTATATGATTTATGTTCAGTACAAAAAAAGACAGTATTTCAACTGGCAAACAGGTTTGACTGAACGTGTCAAGCGCCTTTAAACCTATGAATGTATGATATATACAGTGAATCGAAATGTACAAGTTATACTTAGTTAACTTTTCTCAAATGCATGTGAGGACTGACAGCCCTTATCACTCTTAATTAAGCCAAATACAGAATATAATCTTTCCTTATATGGCTGGTTGATTTCGAGCGCTGTGATTGGTCAATATCAGGTCCCGGAGGTTGTGGGTTCGAATCCCACCGGGGTCAGAGATTTTTTCTCTTTCTCCGTGTGGGGCCCATTTCCTTTCTTGGGCTATCGCTCAGAAGGAATTAATTGGGTATTTGTACAGCACTGTAACTTTAATCCTAAACCACTATATCTAGACAGGGTTAATTAACCGATTATTCATGCTATGGCAATTCTTTCAGAATTTGACCAAAAGACAAGTGATCTTTTCCAACTCTGACGAGGACCCATTCGATTGCCTTTTCAATGACATAGGCGCATGCAGCAGACAAATTTTTATTTACCTTAGCATTCAAAATAAGTTGGGCAGTGTGGGCTTTGAAGAACCAGAAAACTGTGGAATAAAACCAATAGAAACAGTCAAGAAAAAATAAAATTATTAAAAATTGAATTTATTCAACTTCAGGTTTTGCAAGCTTTTGCAAAAATTTGAAAACGCACGGAAGAATGAAAATCAAACGTGCAACAGTTTCATTCATCGAGAAATGTGAGCAGACGATCGCCATACGCGGTGCACTGTGCAGTCTTGACTCAAATGGACGGATGAAGCCATGAGGTTCAAAAGTAATGCAATTGTAGTGTTAAATCAAGCAATTAAAGATATGAAAGACTCATGTTAAAAGTGTTCAAAAAGGAACCTGACAACAAAAACAACAGCAGTGACAGGACACCGGGTTCGGCTCAGATTAGTTCTACTTACTGCTCAGAGCTGTCTTTGATTGAAAAGAATTTGGTGGTGAAAGTTGAACAGTGGCATTTGTTTAGTTTCGGTGTAGTTTATACAACCACGCATTTGGATGTTGAAACACTTGGCGATATTCTATCAGTGGTAACCTGGAAAACTGTGCTGCTGCATGGCCATCGATGAAGATTGAAGTGAGACAATTCACATCCGATCAATGCTGCAAGCATGGTGCCGGTGACATGATTTTCCGGCTCATGCTTTGCCTTTGGTTCAGTTTTCATGAAAATTATGAAACTAGATAAAAATGGCCCATGTGGCCCATGTACAATTTCATTTCGGAGGGCAATTACAGATTAACTGAGGACCAAATTCAGTCTAAAATTTGTCTGCCTATCATGTAACTTCCATTACCATTACCACTACCATTTGAAGACATGGGCAAGACGCGATTCACAGAGGCCTAAATATGTCAATAAGTGTTTTCAACTTTCCGTAAAGTGTTATTGCTTCTAGAGAAATCAAACACTAAGGTATCAAAAATGGTACAGACAGTTAAAAGTACGGCTACGCGAATGAGTGATTACGGACTTATCATAGGCATAGCTTTTAAAAATCTGAAAGGTTGATGCCAATTTTTGTACACATTTGTTTTATTTTTACATACTTTGATGTGAAACGCCTTTAACCGGTTTTGGACAGTTCTACGATAATATATTGTCGATTTAGCCGGGTTGCTTTTGGCTTGCATCGGCAGAAAAAGTGTTAGGTACATGGGTATTGAAGTTACTGCCGACTCTGCACAAGGTGTTTTAAAAGACTTTTTGAAGTTAGAAAATGACCGAAATGCGGCGAAATTCAACTAAACACGGAGTTTGTATAACATTAGTAACAATCCATATAAATCAATTCTATAAATACCTCAAGTAAGTAGATTTGTCAGTGGTATTTCTTGTTTTCCTGCTGCAACGATCCGATAAACAATAACTACAACGGTTAAGCGAAACACACGATATGACTGTGTTTTGCTCGCGCCATTTGTGCGAGTCATGACCTCGACCTGTTAATTATGCGCTATGCGCATGCTCGAAGAAGTCGGATTCAAGCAAAATCAACTGAACAACAGACAGTGGTACAAAAATTTAGTTCACTCTCTGTTTTGCAAAATAAGTAGCATAAGGAGTTTCCGAAGGTTCGCAGAGTCCCTTTTGAAATGCTCGCCTTTTGCTCAACCGAATATTCTCTGCTCCGACGAAGGGCTTTTAACGCTCGAATGCCAGCTTTCTTCCAACCAATGAACCATTGATTTGTCAACGATTTTTTGGATTTATTATAGGCACGTAATAACGTTACTATTAATTCTCTTATTTTATATTTGTATATATTGGTTTTTAAATTTCAGAGTTCAAAAGGTTGCCCATTTAAGCAGATGTATGCGGTGAGGACCAGGTGCTCAATAATTAAAATAGAAACTGAAAGGTGCCACTGAGTGAATAATTGAATACGTAAATAAAATGGGAAAGTATAAAAACGTTTGAATTGAAATATAGGAAGCCAGGGCTGATGTGAACGATGCGAGCTTCTCCTGTTCCATTAATTATGTTGGCAATGCATTCAATTTTTTCACTGCTCTATTGAAGAAGCTGTATTTGTGTTGCTTGTACTATTGTGCTAATAAACGTCATTAACTGATCCTCTTGTGTATATTTTCTGCGCACTTTCAACGTCTGCCTAGACTCTTGATCGACTTAAATGAAAACTCCAACCAAATAAGAATACGTTGAATTCCTCTCGCCTCTATTTGTATACCAATAAAAAGACTGTTTATTTGACCCAAGTGCAATGGTGATTTTTCGGGCCTACTTATCAATCATCCTAAAATATTGTGTTTTGACTTCAGGAGGTCGGCTCCGCTACTTGCAAATTATGAACAGCTCTGTTTAGACGCCTAATCCCAGCTTGAGATAAGGCTTGGTTTCTGCATATGGCGTGCGACGACTCCATGCAGAGCTATAGAGACAACCAACTTTCAGAGTATTTGACATATCTACTGAAAACATTGGACCCCTCTATAGCAAATTAAATGGCATTGCTAGATATAGACAGCTTGTAAGTCAGCAGCTTTTTTTAAGTCCACACCAGAAATCAATACAACTGAAACTCTAATTGCAATTGTAGTTAGGAATTTTAATTTTTTACTTACAAGTACTGCTATGAATGTAGTACTGATTAGTAATTTCATTTTTTTTGCATAAAAAACCTTTGTATATTCCTCTTTGGGACCTATTAAGTCTTCCAAAGAAACAGCAACAAAAATAAGGGAATGCTCGACAGCAAGAACAGCGGGATATTTTCGGTTTATAAAGCGGAAACAAACTGCCCGCAAGCGAGATCTTGGTTAATTATTCCAAAATGAGTTATTCAACCTTGTTGAATTGAAAGTTGATCGTAACCGCCGCTTGTGTTCACTTGCTGTGCTCAAAATCATAAAATCTTGTTCTTACTCAAGATACAATTTCCAGTCGATAAATTCTTGTTACTACCATTAATTGTGCAATAGCATCAGAACAAAATCTCACAGATCATTATATTGAAGCAAATTCTAGAATCCGAAGGCAAAGTGTTTGTGGTACAGACGTTAGGTAGGTAGCCACCCACACCGCAACGACCCCTAATGCCGTGCCGCTTTCTTTCCCCAAACGCCTGAAAAACGAACGAACTTACATAGCCATAATTTATCCGTCGGTATCAAATGTATCATAGAAAATGTTTTCTTTTTTCGGCTCTCCGAAGATCAGTTGACGATTAATGGTTACACATATTTTAATAGCATTATCCCTTCGCATCGAGAAGTCTGGATCTTCATAACAATTTTTAGTTCAACTTGCGCGACTTCTAATTGTCTGTATTAAATAAATAAATCGACTTTGCCGACATTCGGTAACACAAAAGAAACAAAGCCGTTTACAAACTTATGATGACAACAATTACCGATTTAAATAATAACAATCAATATTGTTGTTGAAACAAGGCTCCTCGATTAAAATAATAATAATAATAATAATAATAATAA
>JANSTR010160449.1:0-10072 GCA_025434805.1 Antipathozoanthus remengesaui
CTCTCTCCTTTTTCTCCTGGGTAGTCTGTGCCTGTAGTTGGCTCACATAGAGTCGAGTGTCCTCCAGCGAGGAAACTGAGTCGATCAACTGCTCTTCCAAAACCATGGTTTTCTGTAAAACAACAAATTCTTGATTATACGTGCTCTCGATATAATTGCCTCAAGTCACTTGCACAAGGCCAACTTCTACGCTTGGCCCACTTGCCCACTAGTAATAAAACTTAAAACATGTAATACGATTACGATTACGATTATGATTACGATTATGATTACGATTACGATTACGATTACGATTATGATTATGATTATGATTATGATTATGATTATAAATATGATTATAAACCCTTACTAAGCTGCTGCTGTTTTAGCGATTTGTCAGGAAAAAACTGGACTATTGGCGAAAATAATTTTAAATGCTCAAAGTAAATCGCAACGCCACTTTTTGCTTCAACCTGTATGTATGCATACGTACTAGGAGGAACCTGGATGAAACTATATAAAAAAGGCAAGCAAGTTTTCTTATTTTCCTACGAAATATTGCTATTAATTAAGCTCGGACTTCACTTTGCGCCAAAGATACATCGTGGATCATTTCAAAGTTAGCACGAAGGAGGTAATTCTGGGAACTCTGTTTTATTCAGACTTCAGTTTTACAGTAGTAGGAAAACCAGTATCTTACTTCCTTGTGTGGCCAATCATATGTCATATTTATAACTCTCTAAAGAGCCAACCGGAGCCTGGAGAGTACGGCTTTATTTTCTGGACACTGCATCTTCAATGTTGAGGCAAGGCAAGAGACAGCTTCCTTTGCATACTATAACTTTGTCCCTTCATTGTGAAAGTGGTGTATGT
Source organism: Antipathozoanthus remengesaui (assembly GCA_025434805.1). Classification (NCBI taxonomy): domain Eukaryota; kingdom Metazoa; phylum Cnidaria; class Anthozoa; order Zoantharia; family Parazoanthidae; genus Antipathozoanthus; species Antipathozoanthus remengesaui. The sequence continues at coordinate 853 of JANSTR010160449.1, forward strand.
TCTACTCGGTAAAATACCATGAGGACGCTGATACAGAATTTCGCACAACGTACCTGGAGAAGCTTTTCGTTCTCGCTCTTTATTTCCACCTCTTCTGCAGTTTTCTCGTCTATCAGTTCTTCCAGCTGAAAAGTCCGATGTGTTTGTAAATTCATCAGTTCAGTTTTCTGGCCAGTCTTCACTGGCAAACAAAAGCTCTATGACAACTTCGTTAGGAAGTACCAACTCAATTATTTAGAAGAAACTACAATCTCGAACCAGTGAATACAGACCTTCACTTTACTACACTCACCGTGGTACCAAGTACTTGGTGGTACCACTGTGTTTACCTCCGTCCGATGTTTTGATTTGTACCATAGATAACAAAAACAGTAGCACAAAGAGTACATATTTTACAATTGGCTCTGTGTATTCAATGTGCGCATCATTTTTACAAGCTAGGCGGAATGCCACCAATAGATGCACCACTGTCCCCAATTGAGGAATTGTTTCCATTAAACGCTATTTCTCTAATGAAAACAATAGCACTGTCTTCATTAAATACCCAGTTTAGGAAACGTGCTGTCTCCAATACGACCATTACACTACTGAAATAAAGCGCACTGTCTATAAATCTTCGACCGAACGGACTCGCAAGTCGATACAATCAACACCAGTGTCGACTTTCAATCTTGCTAGGATTTTCGCAGTATTGCTGGAGTGACTAGTTTACTTGTTTGCGAGTCGAAGCAAATGAGCAAAAATGTCCATGCTGTATGTGCGTTGGATATTTATTGAGAAAAGGTCGGATAATTGTAAATCTGCAAGTTAGTGGGGGAGGGGGAGGGGCGCAGTGAAAATGTGCAAGTCCGTCGGGGGGGGGGAGGGGAAGGGCAAGTCATCGACTTTCCACCTCATGTGGCCGAACTGATGAGTCTCCAGTAACGAATATAACGAATATTTTTCTTACTTACTATCTTTTGTTTATTCATCAACTTATGCAACTCATAATCTTTGGCCTCCAGTTGTCGCTTCAGTTCTTCCTTTAGTTGCTTTTCCCGTTTCATTTGCTGAGCAAAGCAAAAGAACAAGAAATTGACCAGAAGTGCGTACACCATTTATGAACTACTTTGGGGTTTATGAGAGTCTACTGAAAAGTTCCGACAACGCATCCCGATTGTCAATAAACTCGTTACTACTATAAATAAAAGAGAAATAAAGATTTTGAAATAAAGAAGAAAATATGAATAGGGGCGGGGAAAGGATAGACAAGAGGACTAAAGAAAAGGTAAATAAAGAAAAAAGGATATGCAAGAAATGAATTGGTTGGGAGAGCAGAACAAAACAAGAAAGGAAGGAAAATGAGAAAACGAATCGAAAGTGAAGGACAAAACAGAAGAGTTACAATGCGATACATAGAGTGAAACTTGGATTTAACGAACCTCTAGTTAACGAAGTCCTCAAAATAACGAAGTGAATTTCTCAGTAGATTTAACAAATAAATGTCAAAACGCAATAAAAGATGAGAGTAAAACAGAATAATTTTTAGCTTTTCGATCAATGCACAGTTCCTTATAGGCTTTCTCCTCTTTGACTTTAGTATAAGTTCAATTAGGTTTTGCACCTTTTGAAGGCTTCTTCACTGTACCTAACCTCGATATAACGAACAATTAGGCTATTTTTATATGAACTTGTTGTATCGAAGTTTTCGATTTAATGAACTCTCGATATAACGAACACAATTGTCCTGTTCCCTGGCACTTCGTTAAATCGAGGTTCACTGTATGTACTAACTACAGGCTTAGCTAATAACTAACTGAAATATTTAAGTTCTATTGTAGGGAAAGGTTTATCCTAACCTGTTGATGAACCTTTTCCTTCTCAACCTTGATCTGTTGTTCCATTTCTTCATAAAGCCTCATCACCTCCGTGTCATGAGAGTTCATCTTGCTGTAATTTAGCAGGTAATAAAATATTGTGAAAATTCTGTGGGCCATAACGCAGCTTCTTGTCTGATTTACTAATACAGCACGGGCTTCGTTTGATATTTCCCGTAACGCCCTCACTCTCGGTTAATAAGTAATTAATTATACCTCATCTAGAAATTGCACTACCCTAAATTAAACACATAATCTTGAAGTAATCTCCAAAAAATGATTGATTTAAATTTTCATTTAATTATTTCATTTCATTTATTATTTTTATTTTCTTGAATCATTTACTTCAGCAACCTTTAAACTTTCCCCAGTTGACAATTGAATTCATAGTTTTTAGGAGCCTTTTCCCTGTTAAAACAATAAAAAAAAATACCAAGAAAATTAATAAAACAGGATGCTAAAATATAATGAACATCCCTGACTTTCCAGTGTTTGTATTATTTTTAAAACTCTATAGACTGCGTAGGCGGGTACGTAAAACGTATAATCAAATCAACTGAGGGTTGACGAAAACAATTTTCCCCGTACATTTGGAAGAAAGCTGACGTTTCTAGCGCAAGCCCTTCGTCGGAGCATCTCTCTTTGATGCTCCGACGAAGGGCTTGTGCTCGAAACGTCAGCTTTCATCCAAGTTTACGGCGCGGAAAATTGTTTTCGTCAACCCTCGGTTGATTTGATTATACGTTTTTCCACTATTTGAATGTGCAAATAATGCATCATTGGCATACTAAATTTTGTAATATTGTGAAGAAATCAGTTCATGCCTCTTGTGGTCCAGTTAGTTAATAAGACATTAAACCATTTAACAAAATAAATTTAATATTGTTAGGGAGCAATCATATTTATATAGGAGGAGGAAGGGTGGAGAGGTGAGATGGACCTCCTTTTGAAACAGAAAAGTGTTGAAGGGTTCTGATTTTTTATTTGGTGTAATGTCCTTCCATTCATAGTCTTTCCTTAGCTTTTGTTTGGGGGTTCTTTTAGTTTTCCAAAAAGATATCTTAAAACCCCTGTTCCGTCCAACCCCTCCTCCCCCAAATTTTAATAATGACCACTTCCTTGGTACAGATGCCCTTTGCTAAATTCTCCTAAACTGCCTCCTTAGTTTCTTTGCAAACTTGTTGGGAGAATTTTTACATTCCATCCAAAATAATCTGTTGTAAACAACAAATTCTGGCAGTGTGGATAATGTGATAAACTGGCTGGGGCAGAAAGGGTTAAATTAATTTATATATGGAAATAATTTTCACACAATAATATCCAAAACAGTAATTCTTGTTTTCTCAGTTCCAATGTCAAATTAATAGCATCTCATGATCGCTTCATTATAAAGAACTTTATGCTGTAACAAGGTACAAAGTGGTGATTCGAAACTCGAACATCTACCACATTCAAAATAAATAAAAGACCTAAGGCTAATCCTCCAAATAGTTTGATAGCTACTGGCAATTTTCCAGGAGATTAGAAACATTCTTTTATTCTAAATTTTGCTATAATTTTGAAAAGGCTATTTAAGTCAACTATTGTTGACCAAACAGATGTGATATAAGTGAATAAATGGCATCACTGACATTGCAACCAAGCAAACTGTTTCACTGTTTACTATATTGTCAGGAAATTGTAATAAAGGGACTCAAGTACATATGCAAAGTGTTTTACTGACTCCTTGAATGTGCCAGACAACAGTCGTGAAATATGCTCTCGCAGTACTCTGACAGCAAAGGATTTAAGGGATTAAATAAGGCTTACATTGTCAGTAAACATCGAAGACTGTTAAATCATAAACAACAGTCTCTACCAGTACAGACAAATCTTCATGATTGTATTGAACAACGACGTTTATCCAGAATCAGCCAGATATTAAAAACAGAGATTAAAATATTGAGAAGAAACTATTATCAAGATACTGCAAAGAGTCCTTTAATATTTAACTCGAGATAATTCTGAATTGAATCCAGACAATACAATCAGCAGAATTAATTATTCTTGAAATAACAAAGTGAGTATCAGTGTGTTTTTTTTCACAGGAAAATTAATTCAAATTAAATAAGAACTTCGCCAAACACCCACTGCTGCTCCATGTCAGGTGATGAAATTTTTATCGATTGTCATTGCTCATAGGAACGTAGAGCTACTGAATTATTTCGTGTGTGTGTCGAATTGAAAATAAGTATTATGTCTGTTTTTATTCGTTCTGGTGACCGACTGACCTTTTCAATGCTGTTTCCAGCTGGGCCGAATCGTTCTGTGCCTGTCGGAGTTCCGCCACAACTTTTTGTAGAAAATCTTCAAACTTCTGCAGACCTTGGCTGTCATTAGCTTGAAGGGTTATCCATAAGTCTTTCAATTGCTCTCTTGAAAGCGCCCTGAAGACAATAAATGTACCAAATTAGTGAGCGCTGTCTTTAAGCGCCATAGCGCTCACATGAATACATGAAGACGGCGGTTGAAATCAACATTGTCATTTGATATATATTGTCACGTCAGTTACAAACTCTGTTCATTTCGATTTGCCTGAAGGCACACACACAGATTATAGTTGTAATTGAACTTTACAACTACAAGATACCGAAACGGACCGCAATACGCTTGGATAAAACTTCTCTTTTTAATTTTGTTTACCGTGTCTCATGACAAATTTCTAAAGAAACGACAAGAAATGCAATCGAAAAATAGAGCTCTTCAGACATTTCTAAAAAACACTGCAATCCACATGAATGTACATTTCAAAGTGTGTCTTAGTTTTCGCGGGAAATGCGCCAGAATTTGCGTGAGAACCCGGCGATCACAGTCTAGTTTGCTCCACGGAAAAAGGTCAAATTAGTTCTATTTTCGTGTTGTTTTGATTTTTGATACAATGAATCAGTCAACCATAAATCTAATCAATCAATATCATCCAAGTCTTTGGGAAACACGAAATTTTTCAAAACTCCGCTAAAATATTCCTAACTTGCTGGTTTTGAATTCTTAAGAAATAAATTAAATCACTTTTGATTGAAAAATCATAAAATTTATATATTTCACATGACTACCCAGACCCGAGGTCGAGGGCGAAATTTAACGAAAACTTTCCGTGAGGTTTGGTTTCCACAATATAAAACATAACTTCCTCCTTGTTTGAAAGGAAAAGGTTTCAAAGTAAATATGAAATTTAATACAGTGCGTCTCATTTAAAGTTCTGGTGCTTTGTAAAACTGCCCAAAAGAGTGTCAATTGCATTTTTTGTTTTAATATTGGGTACAGGTGCAACCAGATTCACTTAAACAGTTTAAAAGAATTGTTATTACTGCTAATCAGTGCTCGCCATACAGCAATCTATAACCTTTTATAGCTCTTCAGTAGCAGCCTTTGATAATCAACAAAAGATATTTTGAAGAATATTAATCGTATTTTTCCTCTTTTCACTTTGATTTCTGAATGTTGTCAAATCGGCTGGCAGCTCGACCCGTACAAGAACAAACATGAACGCGGCAAATTCAACATGTCAACCACGTCGCAAGTATAAATCACTAAACGATAAGATGCAACTTGTCTTACCCTGAAAAAACGTCCTCTCCGACACTGCCTATTATTTCTCTAAACACAGCTTCTTCTTGTCCGGGATTTGTAGAACCATCACCAGCAACTGTGCTTTCAAACACGTCGTTAACACTTTCGCTCCGACCGTTTATTCCATCCATCGAATCTTGTCCACGTTCATTCGATTCGGCCTCATTTGTGTTAGTTTCGCCGCTCAAAAATTTCCCAAATCCTTTTGAGAACTCGTCCAGCGTTAACTGTCCATTTCCATCTATGTCTAAATTATCAAATATGACATCAAGCTGTTCAAAATTCAAACTTAAATCATTCGCTACACGTTCAAGATCAGCTTTTGTGATGTAACCTTTTCCCTCTGGATCACACAAATAAAACAATTCTTTCCCAGGGTCACTTTCCAGCTCTTGCAAGCTTTCGTTTGCGTTCTCATCTGGTGCAACCCCTAAAAATAATCCAAATCCTGATGTGAACTCCTCCAAGGTCAAAAAGCCATTCTTGTCCTCATCCAATTTGTCGAAAGCTTGCTCGATTTGTGACGAGTCCAGGGAAAGTTCCAAATCGCATATTACTTGTGTCAAATCCTGTTTCGTGATGTAGCCCAGGCCTTCTTGGTCACATAGATTGAACAGTTCCGTGGCCCTTTCGTTCAGAGATAACTGAAGCTGTTCCACTTCGGCTTCCATGATCATTACCAAAACATTAGGTTTACAAATCGTCAGTCATGGGATTGATTGTTAAACAGTCGATTCTAGCAAAACAAACCTTTCACAGTCTGAAAATATAACTTCCTCAGAGATTACATGAAGTTTTCGACCACCTTAAAAGCACAGCATTGCCATTGACCTGGCCATTTCGCACAGCTCCCTGGCCACATTGGAACCACGAACACTCTGTTTAACTATCGAGCTGAAGTGAAATAATCGTTCAACATAATCTTGGAGTCTCTTTCCTGAATAAATGCATGTACACAAGACCTTTCCGTATTCTAGGTAACGCTCAAGTGCATTTTCACTAGGGAGGGGGGATGTTTAATAAAAGCTCAGTCCAGTCCAAATATGTCTCGACTAAACACCACTAAAAACAACAATAAACAAAAACAAGAAGAAAATCAAAATTGATATGTTTTTGGAGCACTTTTGAAAGAGCTCCTTTTTTATTTGGCTGGAAACTTTTGTTAAACTCGTTCAGTCCTGTCTCCCGTCCCCTAGGGAGACTTTGTTTGTTTAAAATCACTAACCGAAGTCTCTATTGTTTCGGACAAGTGACTCCCGTGTCGGAAACTAAACGTGAATAAATTTGCCTATGAAAGCTGTGTTGACAAACCTAAAGATGCATTTTACTCGATGTGCTTTGGTGAATAAAGCCGTTTCGGGCAGAATGAGAGTTATACTTCTTCAGTGAGAAAAGACCTCGACTAACTGGGTCAAATTTTAGAAATCGCAGCATTTCACTGTCAATGCGCAATATATATTGGATATACACCGAAATGACTACTGATTTTGTTGCTGCAGGCGTTCTTGCTTGTTGCTACAATAGTCAATAATTAGCGGCTCCCGAAACTTGGCTAAGGCGTTTTCTTTCGTTAAAAGTGCAGTTGCAATTTAATGTAACATCGATATAGTGGGTCTTGTGTGAAAAATTCATTCATTCTTTTTGGACATATTTTGAAACCATTTACAGCTGCTAAAATTGGCATCGTATGTGATAACTGAGATGACATAAATTAACACTTTTGCAACTGGAAAGTATCTAACTTTTATTTCTTCCTTTTTGCCGATAAAAATAATAAACTATTAGTATCTTAAATAAGTTATCTGTTTGAACTATAAAAGTTTGTTTCAAACAGTCGGTAACAATCCGTCAAGATCGAACGCAAAATACGAGAGTAGAGTATTTTAAAATTATTTCTGAAAATATTTCTGTTTGCATATTCTATGATAGCTCTGTATTTTCCTGTTAAGTTAAAGTTACATCATAATTCATGGGGCTTTTTCAATGAACTGTTTTTAAAACCATTGAAGAGATATTAGTATCCGACACTTTCATGCAGAACTGAAATAAAAAGAACTCGTTGGCTTTAATTTCTACGCAATATTTTTTTATATCTGTTCAGGTTATTGAATAAACATTGTGATAATATATTAGTAATATATGGTTACTCCAGACGGCTCTAGATGGTCGCTAAGTGATTAGCTTTTCTTAGAAAGAACTCAAATAGTCAATACGAGTTAAAAGCAATCTGCCCTTCGATAGAATCAATGTACTTGAACTGCGTCATACGCTCAACGACCTCAACTTCTATTATTTTCGATGAAGTATTCGGGGTTTTCAGTTTTGGAAAGCAGAATTTATATTTTTGATATTCTTCAATTTTCAATTTTGTTGCAGTTCTCAGTTCGATGCTAAGATTCAAATATACAGAGTTGACGTACTCCAAATAATATAGTAATTGTACTTGTAAGTTGTAACTGATCAGCAAGACAACATGCATGCAACCACAACAATATAACAACAACCGTTCTATTGATGTGAGATATTAGTATGTAGCCTTGTAAGTGCACTTGTCTGTCCATAGACATAGATGAATAGACATTAAATGGGAAATATAAGTCAACGAATTAGGTGTGATTGTGAGAATTTGACAAGGAGTTGTCCAAGGAAATAACGCACACTACTCTCAACGTATTTTCTGAACTATATGAATTGGAACAGGATTTGTTAAAGAACTGGCTCAAGTCAGAAACTAGAGAACATATACTGATTGAGTAATAAATAAAAATGGAAAGCATCCAAGAATCCCAAGATTCTAAAAAGTGACCGTCCTTCTATATAAATAAATTCTGTTTGTTTAATTTGGTCAAAGTCGCAGTTTCAGTTTCTTCTGCAATATGGAACTGAAAACCGATTGAGCTCACTTCGTATAAAACTATCCAAAAAAATGGATTTAAAATGATGGGTGGCGTTTGCATATCGCGTATCGTAGCCAGCACTATACAAACAGAATTGCTGATTAATTATTAAAAGAATATCGGGAAGATTTGTCATCTTTCCCGGCAAATAGCGCATTTGTAATGCTTGACTTTCATTTTACAGCCTTTAATTTTGTTATAAATTTTTTTATTTTTTAACAAAAATCGAACTGAGTTTGTATAAAATTTAGAAAATAATTTCTTTTTCAAGTATGTCCACGAAACATTGTGTGATTTTTCTTTCCATGATCAGGATGATTGCCGCCATAAAAAGGCAAATATGGAATTGGAAGAAGCCAAAGTTGATCTCATCGGAACCCCGCAAGTGACTAAAGGCGCCAAAATTGTCCGACCGACCGTTTCGGCACACCGCGGTTCCAACCCGGAGGTTCTACATGAAAGAAATTCGGCAAATAATGTTATAATAATCCAAACAAATGCAAAATAAATGTGTTTTTTTAACGATGTTTACCACAGTTTTTGTCATTCTCAAGTGAGCTGAGAAACGATGTTAGAGTTGAAGACAGTATATGTAAATCGCAGAATTTTGCGCACATATTTTATGCGGCGGGGTAAGGGAACAGTCAATATTTATGGCACCGGGCAGAAGAGAAAATGTAAGAGAGGGAATAACCGTTAAGGTTTGGCCGTTCAGCACTGGTGAATAAACAGATATAGTAGTTTATGGTTATAGTTATAGTGCTGTACAAATACCCCAATTATTGTACAGCACTGTAACTATAACCATAAACTACTATATCTGTTTATTCACCAGTGCTGAGCGGCCAAACCTTAACG
>JANSTR010160471.1:0-10071 GCA_025434805.1 Antipathozoanthus remengesaui
AAGTGAACATGTATGGAAGTGAACATGTATGGAAGTGAACATGTACGGAAGTGAACATGTATGGAAGTGAACATGTACGGAAGTGAACATGTATGGAAGTGAACATGTATGGAAGTGAACATGTATGGAAGTGAACATGTATGGAAGTGAACATGTACGGAAGTGAACATGTACGGAAGTGAACATGTACGGAAGTGAACATGTACGGAAGTGAACATGTATGGAAGTGAACATGTATGGAAGTGAACATGTACGGAAGTGAACATGTATGGAAGTGAACATGTATGGAAGGAGGTAGAAGCATATAAAGAAAACTACTTGCTATTCTTTTTCATTCTTCAATCATTCAAGTGTTTTTATGATTATAATAATTTTGTTTAGATATGTTTGCTTACCATAGTAATGATCATACCTGTGTGAAACATCCAGTAGCCATAGAGAATCCACCACTTTTAAAGTTGAACTTGCACACTTGTTTGTACCTACAAATTAGAACGAATATCAAGCGGTAATGAAGATGCCAACTGCCAATCAAAGAACTGGGTGGATTTTTCTGTCTTTTCTCTGTTCCAAAAATGTTGTTCTGACTGGTTCCGCCACAAACAGTTGTCTGCTTAATTTAAAATATTTTAGAAAAAGCTTTGTGATCTATTTTATAATGTAGAATTAAGATTAATCTGTCAAATAATACCATATCCTTATCAATGAATAAGAAACTGATATTCTGATTGAATAATATCAAATTCTTGAATATGGGAGTTGAATAAAGGGATATTACATGGCCGTGCGATACAGAGATACACACTAAGTGTAAATGATATTTCATTGGTTGTTATATTTTAAAACCTATCGGATAATATCGTATTCTTCTCACGCGAGGACGGATCATAAACGGTCAAGAACTGAGGAGGGGCAAGGAAGTATAAAGAACCAAAGTTTTTTTCTTGAGGAATATTTACAGAATTCCAGTTCACGTAATTACCACGCTTATAAGACTCTCGGTAATGCCCCCATGCACGTCTGCACTAACAGAACTATTCCAGTTATATAATTTTATTATAATAATAACCTCTTACTCTTAGGTGCTAAATAAACGTCCCCCCCCGTTTATTAATTCTTCAAGTCCGATAATGAATTGCAGGCCAAAGCAAAAACAATAAATGCTCGGCGAGCACTTTACGCTTGCTAACGTTTCTTTTATTGTGTGCAGTTCTACATCTATTGTCTATTATTGACATACTTCTGTATTCTAAATGTTCTAATGAATATTTAAATGAAAAGAAAGAATGATTTACTGTTACTTTTCAAATTTTATATTCTGAAATTCTCACCCTCCCGTTTATTTTGACCCCCCGTTTATTTTGACCCCCCGTTTATTAAAATTTTCAGAGATTCCCCAGCCCCCGTTTATTTTGACCTCCCCCTGTTTATTTGGCACCTGAGAGTATTTACTTGTTAAGTTTTAGAGTAGTATAGTCATGTTTGATGTACGATTGTAAACATATTAAGAGAGCGTTTCAAATCCTGCAGACTAATGTGTGAGGGGACGATAAACACTTGCAGCTCTTCGACATACTACTCAGAGGACGAAATACCAGGAATTCTTTTTGGTATACAAAATTCCGGACCATATCTTCACTGAAAGCAGTGAAACTGGATCTCTTTACATATAAAATATGAAATTTATATAAATCCAATAACTACCAAAAGCTTTCAAGACACTTCCAAAAGTTTTTCTAAAGTTCTGAAACTTCTCAATTTTGGAGACATATTTGCAAACTGGTCGAAATCTGTTTCTCTCTCAAGAACTTTTGCAAAACAGCCATTGCTCGCTATATCGTTTTTCACTGACTTTTTTCAACCAATCAGGTCGCTTGAAAAGCAGTATTTACTTGTTGGGTTATACTAATTCAATTTAGCTGAGCTTTCCGGACTCTGGTCTTGTAGGGCATGCAGAGAGGTAAATATTCTGTAACCTCACTCACCACATTATCACAGAACTTTCGGCCACATTGTTGCCTTCTCCGCAGATTACTGCAAGGTTTTCACCGTCTTTAGTGTTCGAGTGAATGAGACTTCCTTTTTTCGCTATAACCCTGGCGTACAGAGCTGCCGATTGACTCATAGAGGCATCCAGAGTCATGGCTCTTGCGTTGTGGATGCGACGATACTCATTGTGCTTTAGGAGGGCTTTTTGCTCTTCATTTGTATTGGTACCACCTACACTTCCACCACCTCCACCGCCTCCACCACCTCCACCACCACCTCCTCCTGCTCCCCCTCCACCACCACCTCCTCCTCCTCCTCCCCCTCCTCCACCACCACCATTGCCGCCGGAACAAATTCCACAAGTTTTCCTACATCTCTGCCTTACGTACCAATTATTTTTACAATGCCCTTGCGCTTTCCAAGAAGAACATTGTGCGTCTATGTCTTTGCAGCTGCTGCTACCTCCATTAGTGGTCGGAACGGGAGTCGGAACGGGAGTTGGACGAGCTGTCGGTGCTGGAGTCGAGACTGTTGCTGTACACAATTTACAAGTCTTCTTGCAATTCATCGCGACATACTTATGCGATTTACAATATTTTGGCCAATGGCTGCACCTTTTGTCCTTATCAATGCAATCAGCCCCGGCTCCTCCTCCGCCACCCCCCATACAAATACTCCCATCAAATTGGCCCCTCTCGACGTTCTGCCTAAATGCACCCTTCATATTTCCTGCGGGTCTGAAGCGCCCCACAATGTACGTACACTTCATACCGTTTCGTGGGACTGTAGCCATTCCAAAGCCCAGCTTAGAACTTCCTTTCCACGCGACCTGCGGGTGATTAACAATTGGCCTATTTCATCGAGAAATGTCGATAGAATGAACGCGCCATAATTTGAATAAAGTTACAATGAAATAGGGCGATTAGCCTTCGTTTGTTTGATTATGAATTCATGCCTAAATGAATTCCAAAGTTATAATTAACGTTTGACCAGTATATACTATAATTATAATGATTGTATCTTTACTCATTCAGGGGAAGATCCTACCCACAGTACAAAATAAATTTAAGTTTTTATTTGATTACATAGTAGTGCTGTTCTAGATTTTGGCGGTCTCAACAAATATAGATTTCGGACCATTTGAAATTCCAGTACGTTACTTCCTGATATGGCCGATAAAGAACAGCCTGTGGAAAATATGCTCATCTGCGCGCACTCATTTAAATAACTAAGTAATACCTGAGTGAAACTCCCAGTGGCAGTGGAGTACTGGCCAGTCTTAAAGTTGAATTTGCACACCTCTTTGTACCTACATAAAAATACAACAACATTCAATTCAAAGTTGGCTTCCCTACTTGTCGAAATAATGATTAACGATTTTGATATACCAGCCGTGCAACAACAACATTATTATGTGAGAGTCACAGAGGTTTCATCCAAATGACTTGTAAACAGGGCCGTAGGTAGCAGTTGCGGTAGGGATCCCCTAACGGGGGAAGGGGCAGTAAGCTTGTTACTTCTTATTTCATTTGCTTGCATGGTGGGGAACAGATGCATTCGTCGGCAGATCAACGCCTTACTGTAACTAGTTGCATTTGACTTTTATTATGTTTGGCTGATCGCAGCCCAGTACCAAAGACCACGCATCAAGTAATTATGGTCTTCCAAATACTTTATGCAACTTACCACATATTCACAGCTGCTTCGGCAGATAAACCGTTCTGGGAACATCCCATGGCCAGGTTTTCTCCATCACCCGAGCTTGATGGCCGGAGAACTCCCTGTTGAGCCAGGATCTGGGCGTGTGCTGTTGCTGATTTGCTCATTGAAGTATCAAGGGTCAAGGGCGGGGCGTTATGGATTAGTCGGTATCCATTGAGTTTTGTCAGGGCCTTCTTTTGGTCAGCGATGCTCATTGATCCTCCTTCACCACCGCCGCCTGGACAAGTGCCGCACGTCTTTTTGCAATTCCTCCGGACATATGGATGATCTTCACAAAGCTTTTTCCAATGATCACATCTATTGTCTATATTGGCGCAGCTTGTTCCTTCAGTGGTACGAACAAAAGAACAAATTACAGCACACAAAATATGTAACTTTTACATCATTACATTAATCACACAGTTAAGAACATCTTTTACTTTAGCATTACCTATAGATTTCTCTTAACCGGAATTCAGTCAACGATGAAAAGCTATGAGATTCTAGAAACAACACCGGAATTTACAGTGGTATAGCTATACATAAATATGTACATGGAAACACTTTAACGTGTGTTGTAGACTATCGCCGAGTTTCTATTTATCGTTTTCGTAGGATATGAGTTGAATCCCAGAACATAATTATAACCAATCTTTTATGTTCATAATCTCTTCATTTTCCATATTGTTCTCTTTAATGACCAATGATGTTGAAGAAAAATTTTAAGAAAAATAAAGCTTCTTAAAATCAATAAAGAAAGAAATTAATGATAATAGTAGGTGTAAATTTACTTGAAATTATAAAAAATAATATATTAAATTCTTAGATACGAAAAGAGAAAACAAGTAAAACTGTTTGCCCTATTTCTTGTTCTAAATATATTGTATAAATAATATAATAATGTTGTATATCTAATAAGCGTCAAGAGGTTTGTCCGAATCAGTAGATATGGGTACTGCAAGTTTAATGGGAAGATTTAAATGTCCAGTTGAAATGTAAAAAACTATCCAGACCCAGAGAGGAATAAACATTGATTACATGCTTTCGAAAAACATAGAAGTTTGCAATAATAACTAGTTAACAATGGATTATAATATATATAATAATCTGAAAATATACCATTATTAGGCGAATGTGAGTTACGTACGTAATCAGTGAATCCCAATATATATACCATAATCATAGATACCATTATATTATTTTTTAAATTTTAGCACAACAGCTAAAATAACGGTATAAGAAAAAGATATATCCTGAATAAAATACAGTCTACAAACTCCTTTAAAATTACTCTAAAATTGAACTATGCTGATACTAATTTATAAAAAAACTCCCTTAAAATTACTCTAAACTTACTTTAAGACTATACTAGTACTAGTTTAAAATGTCTGCATTCCTTACATCTACACTAAAATCTTCTACAAAGTCAACGTTCTTCGCCATTATTAGGCGAATGTGAGTTACGTACGGTAAGTTAATTATCACCGAGTTTTCACCCTTCGTCTTCGTAGCCCAAGCGAAAAGCGCGCAGGTCGTGACAATACGGATTATGTTTGCAAAACAATTTTTAAACAAACTTTGAAAATGACTGCTGACCGATAACGTCACGTCCGTTAGCCTGCGGACAGGCTCATTTGCGAAAACACCTGAAATAGATCAACACAACACAGGCAACATTTGCGAAAACACTTGAAATAGATGAATCACAGCACAGGAAACATTTGCGAAAACACCTGAAATAGATCAATCACAGCACAGGAAACATTTGCGAAAACACCTGAAATAGATCAATCACAGCACAGGAAATCAATCGGGACACATGTTTATTATATGGCTGATTATTTCGTGCACTGTGATTGGCTAATTTCAGGTCCGTAAGTTACCATATGGACCTCCAGCACTCGATCGAACAGCAGTCATTTTCAAAGTTTGTTTAGATTTCAATTTTTTTTACAAACAAAAAGTTAGTCGAAATGCTCCAAAAACTGGATGATTTTAATAACGACGACGAAGTCTTTAACTTGCTAAATTATGAAACTGAAAGAAACTGACGAAACAGCTACAATCCAAGAAGAGACAGAAGACAAGCAAGACTCTAAACAATAAACTTTCAGATTTCCCAAATTATTAAGAAAACCATATAATATATATCTTATTAACCTCGTTTGCTCGATCTGTATGGTAAGATATATTTATCCTCGTTTATTCATGGCTCGCGTGCCCGTTTCGCGTTTGGGCCGTAAAAGAAAGGAAATACAGTGTGGACCAATCAAAGTACACTAACGTTTAATACATGGACACAATCGCTGAACGTAGGATTGTCTCGGTGCATCGCCACAGTTGATCTTGTTTGGAATGTTTTTCCATCCAACACATCTTCCTCCCCAACCATAGTTGGTGTTGATGTACACCGGGTTGTCGGCAAACTGGTAGCGGTCTGTAGCAAAGCCAGTTTTACAATTCACTCCTTTGCTTTTGAAGATGGCAAGTGTGGCGGAATCTGTGAAGCCGTGATTGGTAGCGGCACAAACAGAACCATGCTTTTGACAGATTTGGTTGCAGCTTTGTTTCCCTCCTTCTATATAATAGGTGGCAGCTGCAGACAACAACAGCACTTCGGTTCAGGAACATTTATGTAACCAGTAATGTAAATCAAATGGCTGCTTGTGAGCCATCTCATCCATCTTCCAAATTCATTCAAAATATGCAAGCTGAAATCTAGAGACCATTATAATATCCATAATGCAGCAGAAACAAGAGTTCTTGCTTATTTGCATTTTCGAACGAACCTGGAAACCTTCGTTTCAGGAAGTACTTTAACAATAAAACGCTAAATCGACCCCCGGGCTCCCAAGAATGATTACAATATGCCGCTCCACCACTGCCCAACGTTTTCACCCTACGCTAAGTAGTGATTAGTAAAACACAATAAGATTCTTCAACAACGTCATTCTGTGTTAGCAAGGAAATTGAACTCTACCTCTACAAGTACTTCTGCAGTGCGGTCTAAATACAAAATTTAGCATAACTGAAATAAAGAAAAAGCAATGATAACAATAGCCAAATGCAGAAACGTGTGGGGACTGGAAACAAATGGCTGCGAGCGATGCGATCTGGGATTGTATGGGTAGACAAAGTTGCTATATTGGATTATCAACATTAAACCTTAAAGTTGTTGCGTGTCTCTTTGGACAAAGAACAATAGAAATTCATCGAATCTTAACGACAGGGAATTGTGGAAGAAACTGATATGTAATTTAAAGCTGATACGACACAACACACGAGTTTTTTTTGGCAAATTTTGGTGAAACGTTAGTAGTACTCACTTTCCAAGTTTCTTAATGTAGAGTAAAAAATAAGTATACTTCGCTTTCCACCATGCTTGTTTTGACAGTTGTCTACCCACGCGATCCCAGATAGCATCGCGCGCAGCAATTTGCTCCCAGCCCTTCCAAGTTTCTGCAACTGTCTATTTCACCAAATTTCACACTAACAACCGTCTCTAACCCCCGCCTCCACCAACGACACACAGGCAACCCAAGCGTGTAATTTGTATGACTTTGTATGGGAAATCTAACCGTTTATGGAAATTTTCTAAATAACTGCTAGAAGGATTGAAATAAAGTTTGCTCATGATACGTCAAGACATTTGTTTATTGTTTGGTTTGTGTGCTCGGTGCGCGATTTGAAGCCATTTGGAGCGATAAAACGGGCGAGATGTTTCCCTCAGTGTTGAAGAGAAGTAATAGGAGAACTAACGGCTGTATACTACAAATCTTACCACTCGCCACAAAAAGCCGATAATTCCCCCAAAAGCCACCCATCGCCATAAAAATAACGCAAAAGTTTCATCTCGAGTGAGCTTGAGAGCCGAATTTATCTTCAAAGTTGAGCGCTCTGAAGCTCAAGATATGCCAGTCCGAATCTTCCTAGGCTAGGCTAACAACGGTCGCAAATGTGACAAAAATTCAACCCCACCTAGGGAGGCACCGGTCCAGGTACTCGGCCACGTGTATATTCGCTTTTCTTACCTTTGATTCTCGGCAAATGATCTGAAAATAGAACAACGCAGTTTGGGGTGAGAAAATATTGAAAAAGATTCGTTGAAAACATTCACATGATTTAGGGTACCTTCTGGATAAACATGAACGTGTGATTATTTGCTATACTGTATCTCACTTACTAGTATTTGAATTGCTATCTTCCTAGGGCTTTCATTATCGCGAGCGTCTATAACGCATGCAGACGTAGTTAAATTGTAACTTCTGAGTATAGTATTTGGAAAGGTTACTATAATTTACCATCTTTGACCACCTTCGTTTGATTCCAATAGGACGAAAATACCATTAAAGCACCATAAGAACCATGAAAACTCACCTGACGTGAAAAACAGCATCACTGTTAGAAAGCCCAGATGTTGGACAGACATCTTGTATTCAGTGAGGTAATGACCCTAGAAATTAATAGAAGCTTTATAGCAATATCAGCAGTTTTAAATGAACGGAAGATAATTCTATAGTGATACATACACGATGCTTAAGCATCTCGTAATGACCAATAAATTCTATCATATATATATATTGCTGTTGGAATTGGCAGGTGTTCACATAGAAGTAGAGTTCAGCTGCTGAAATATTGCTGGGAGAGTTGTCAATAAAATATCAAAGAAATGAAAGGTAGTATTCCTTGTAGGAGAAAAGAAAGGTAAACTACTTTGTATAGTTGCAAGCACACAACCTATTTAGTGCTTAATCTATGCAAAAATGAAAACCACAGAAGAGTGAAAATATGGATTGGAACAAATTGCAATGTTAGACATAATATTACAAAATTAATATGTTGGTTTATCCCCAATACAAACATTTAGCAGCTTATCTCAAGAGAATGTCAATCAAAAAGTCCAATTGCAAGGTTTGGCTTCTGCAGGTGGACACACACGCCTACCTATTTTGTCTTACGTACAATCTGAGGAAATGTGTTTCCTGTTGTCTCAGGTTGGCTAAAGTTGACAAATATTAAAACCTATTGCTTGATTGAATGTCCTAGGAGTTAATTGAGATTGCCACCAATTGTATGAAGTGAGGGAAATGAAGATTTTCACACCCTTTGCAACTTAAAACTAGACTTGGTTAGGGATATCATGAAGTCATGAAATGCAACCGGTATTTTCATCTGAAGGAATTCCCCTCACCATTTCTACCATTGCATAGAAACATTCTTCAAAAGAAGTGGTAGTCTGGTTTTAATTGCTTTCTACGTGTTAATATTTCTTGTTTGCTTCAACATTTAGTTGCCCCTCACCAAGTAAGTTAACTTTGACCTTAAATCATTTCTAAGCCTCCCTAGCTGCAAAAGAATATTTGTAATGTATCTGGATTTGGTAATCGTCTGCACGATGTTTTTAATGACCAAAACACACGGTTTACACATCAGTTCTTACAACGTTACTGTTATTACTGTTAACTAGTATTCTATGCGATTCCAAAAACCACAAGAACCTCACCACACCAATATACAATACTGTGCTTCTCTTAACATTAATCAAATGGTCACAATTTACAAAATTGAAAATAAAATAAAAAAGTAAAAGGAATATATACCTGTGTAAATATCACTTTTTAGCCAATCAGTGACCAACTTACACTACTGTGACAACTCGCGCCTCTTCAGTTGGCCGTCGCGTCGTGGCTTCTGACAGTGTTCAGTTGGGCATTTGCTAAGAATAAGATTTCTGTTATTACATAAAACATGTAATTACTTAACGATGTCCGAGAGATTTATATATTTCAACGATATACAGATGTCGACGAATTTATCGAGAAGAAAAAAAACTATAAACACAGAAAAAGGAGACTGAATTCGATTTCGCACTTGTGAACTCATTCATCTTCAAAGAGAATGAAAATCGCCGGCTTGAAGAAATACCTCCTCAAGAACTTGATTCATATCTAAGCAAATTTGTTTTAGCTATGAGAAAAAAGAACGGTGATGAATATGAGCCAACAACTCTACAGGGATTCATTTATTCTATCCAGCGTTACCTCAAAAAGTGTCGATACAGAGAGTTTATCAGTATTACAGGACAAAACTTTACAAGAACACGGTCAGCAGCCCGCCAGAGTCAAACCAGGTGATCTGGTGACGTTATTTTTTGAGGGATGTGAAAATATTTTAATTCCGCATCCCATGAGTCACTGCGGGCCCATTCAACTCCAACTGATCCAAGATGGCCTCCAATCGATTTTCAATCTGGCAGTCTTGAGCTCGAGTTTCGAGCAACGGTGCTATGTTAAAGTTCCGAAGCTTTTGGTTTTCTTTCCTGGCTTGTAGGGGAGACAAAAACAAGATTGAAGAAGAATTACCAACTAAAATTTCTACCGA
>JANSTR010160482.1:0-10069 GCA_025434805.1 Antipathozoanthus remengesaui
AGGTGGGGATCATCGTGTGTAGGACACTAATGCCGGGTAGGCTACTCAAGGTGGGGAGGACCGTCAAGGTTGATAGGACAATCATGATGGGTATGACACTCAAGGTTGGTAGGACACCCAATGTGGGTAGGTCACTTAAGATGGGATTGACACTCAAGGTGTGTAGGACACTCAAGGTGGGTAGGACATTCAATTTGGTAGGACAGACAAGGTGGGTTGGATACTCAAGGTGGGTAGGACACTCAAGGTAGCCAGGACACTCATGGTTGATAGGACACACAAAGTGGGTAAGACACTCATGGTGGCTAGGATACTCATGGTGTGTAGGACACTCAGGGTGGGTAAGACACTCAAGGTGGGTAGGAAAGTCAAGGTGGGTCTGACTATCAAGGTGGAAGGACAATCTGGGTGGATAGGCCACTCAAGGTGGGGGGGACACTCATCGTGGGTAGGACACTCATGGTGGATAGAACACTGTTATGTAGGTCACTCAAATTACGTAGTACACTCAAGGTAGGTTGGATACTCAAGGTGGGTGAGACACTTATGATTGGTAGGACACTCAAGGTGGTTTGGAAATTCATGGTGCGTACGACACTTATGGTGGGTAGTACACTCATGGTTTGTAAGACACTAAAGATGGGGATGACACTGAAGATGGGTTGGACACTAAACTTGTGCAGGACACTCAAGGTGGGGAGTACACTCAAGGTGGGTAGTACACTCTAGGTGGGTAGGACACTCAAGGTGGGTATAACACTCAAGTTGGGTAGAACACTCATGGTGTGTAGGACACACTTGATGTGGTATGACACTCAAGGTGGGTATGAAACTGAACCTGGTTAGGACACTCAGTCTCGATAGGACAATAAAGGTGGGGTTGAGACTCAAGGTGGGTAGGATGTCAAGGTGCAGAGAACACTCAAGGTGGGTAGGAAACTCAAGGTGGGTAAGACTCTCAAGGTGCGTAGCACACTCATTGCTGGAGGGAAACTCGTGGTGGGTAGGACACTTATTGTTTGTAGGACACTCGAGGTGGGGATGACACTCAAGGTGGGTAGGAAACTCAAGGTGGGGTGCGCACTTAAGGTGGTTAGGACACTCAGATTGGGTGGGACCCTCGTGGTGGGTAGGACACACATGGTGGGTAGGACACTAATGGTGGGTAGGACACTCAGCGTGGGTAGGAAAGTCAAGGTGGGTGTGACTGTTAAGGTGGGGAGGACACTCAGGGTGGGTAGGACATACATGATGAGTATGACACTCAAGGTGGGTATGGCACTCAACATGGTTAGGACACTCAACGTGGTAGGACATTCAATCTGGGTAGGACACTATAGGTGGGGATGACGCTCACGGAGGGGAGGACACTCCAGGTTAAGAGGACAATAAAGCTGGGTCGGAAACTCGAGGTGGACAGAACACTCATGGTGGGTAGGACATCCATGATGGGAACGACACTCAAGGTGGGTACGACACTGAACCTGGTTAGGACACTCAAGCTGGGTAGGACACCTAATGTGTGTAGGATGAAGTTGTGGATGACTCTGAAGCTGCGTAGGACAATCGAGGTGCGGAGGACACTCAAGGTGGATAGAACAATCAAAGTGGGCAAGACACTCAAGGTGGGTAGCACACTCATTGTGGGTAGGAAACTCATGGTGGGTAGGACACTTATGCTGGGTAAGACACTCAGGGTGGGTAGGCCACTCATGGTGGGTAGCACACCCATGATGGGAACGACACTCAATGTGGGTAGGACACTGAACCTGGTTAGGACACTGAAGGCGGGTAGGACACTCTCAGTGGGTAGGACACTCGAGGTGGGTATGACACTCTCAGTGGGTAGGACACTCAAGGTGGGTAAAACACTTAAGTTGGGTAGCACACTCATTGTGGGTAGGAAACTCATGGTGGGTACGACACACAAGGTGGGTAGGACACGGAACCTGGTGAGGACACTCAAGGTGGGTAGGTCACTCATGGTGGGTAGGAAACCCATGATGGGAACGAAACTCAAGGTGGGTAGGGCACTGAATCTGGTTAGGACACTCAAGGAGGGTAGGACACTCATTGTGGGTAGGACACTCGAGGTGGAGATGACACTCAAGGTGGCTAGAACACTCAAGGTGGGGTGCACACTCAAGGTGGGTAGGACATTCAAACTGGGTAGGACACTCCAGGTGGGTAGGACATTCAAGGTGGGTTAGACACTCATGGTGGGTAAGATACTCAAGGTGGGTAGCACACTCATTGTGAGTAGGAAATTCATGGTGGATACGACACCCTAGGTGGGTACGACATACAAGGTGTATAGAACACTGAAACTGGTTAGGACACTCAAGGAGGGTAGGACACTCATAGTGGATAGGACACCCATGATGGGAACGACACTCAAGGTGTGTATCACACTCAAAGTGGGTAGGACACTCAAATTGGGTAGAACACTCAAGGTGGGTAGGACAAACAAGGTGGGTAGCACATTTATTGCGGGTAGAAAACTCATGGTAGAGAGGACACTCAAGGTGGGGATGACATTCAAGGTGGGCAGGACACTAAAGGTACGGAGGACACTTAAACTGGGTAGGCCACTCAAGGTGGGTAAGAAACTCAAGTTGGGTAGCACACTGATTGTGGGTAAGAAACTTATTGTGGGTACTACAGTCATGGTGGCTACGACACACAAGGTGAGTAGGACACTGAACCTGGTTAGGACACTGAACCTAGTTAGGATACTCAAGGTGTGTAGGACACTGAATGTGGGTGGGACACTCAAGGTGGGTATCACACTCAAAATGGGTAGGACACTCAAATTGGGTAGAACAATCAAGGTGGGTAGAAAACTCGTGAAGGGTAGGGCAATCATGGTGGATACGACATTCAAGGTGGGTAGGACACTGAACCTGCTTAGCACACTCAAGATTGGTAGGACACTCATTGTGGATAGGACACTCGAGGTGGAAATAACACTCAATGTTGGTAGGACACTCAAGGTGGGTAGGACACTTAAGGTGGGGTGGACACTAAAGGTGGGTAGGACACTCAAACTGGGTAGGACACTCAAGGTGGGTAGGACACTCAACGTGGACAGGACACTCATGGTGAGTAGGACACTCATGCTGGGTAGGACACTCATGCTGGGTAAGAGACTCATGTTGGGTAAGACACTCAATGTGGGTAGGAAAGTCAATGTGGGTGGGAAGGACATTCAGGGTGGATAGGACACTCAAGGTGGGAGGGGGGACACTCAACGTCGGTAGGACACTCATGATGGTTAGGACACTCATAATGGGTATGACACTCAAGGTGGGAAGGACACTCACGGTGGGTACGACACACACAGTGGGTAGCACACTGAACCTGGTTAAGAGACTCAAGGCGGGTAGGACACTCATGGTAGGTTAGACACCCATGATCGGAACGACACTCAAGCTGAGTAGGACACTGAACCTGGTTAGGACACTCAAATTGGGTAGGACACTGAATGTGGGTAGGACACTCAACGTGTGTATGACACTAAAGATGCGGAGGACACTCAAGGTGGGTAGGACACTCAATGTGGGTAAGACACTCAAGGTGCGTAGGACAGTCATGGTGGGTACGACACTCAAGGTGGGTAAATCACTGAACCTGGTTAGGACACTCAATTTGGGTTGGACGCTCAAGGTAGCTAGGACACTCATGGTTGGTAGGAAACTGAAAATGGTTAGAACACCCATGGTGGTTAGGACACTCGACGTAGGTAAGACACCCAAGGTGGGTAGGACACTCAACATATGGTAGGACACTCAACGTGGGTAGGACACTCAGGGTATCTTGGACACCCAAGGTTTGTAGGACACTCATGGTGGGTAAGACACTCAAGGTATGTAGCACACTCATTGTGGGTAGGAAACTCATGGTGGGTACCACACTCATGGTGGGTAGGTCACTCATGGTGTGTAGGACACTGAACCTTGTTAGGAAATTCATGGTGGGTAGGAAAATCAACATGCGTAATACATTCAAGGTGGGTTGCACACTCATTGTGGGTAGGAAACTCATGGTGGGTACCACAGTCAAGGTTAGGACACTCAAGGTGGGTAGGACACTCGAGGAAAGGTTGCCACTAAAAGTAGGTAGGACGCTAAAGTAGGGGCTGACACTCAAGGTGGGTAGGACACTCAAGGTGGGTAGGAGACTCATGGTGGGTAGGAGACTCATGGTTAGGAGACTCAAGCAAGATAGGTAGGACACTCAAGGTGGGTAGGACACTCAAGGTGGGTAGTACACTCATGGTGGGTAGGAGACTCATGGTAGGTAAGACACTCATGATGGGTAGGACACTGAATAGCACACTATCTTGGTTAGGACACTCTAAGGGCGCGTTCGATTGACCCTATTCCGGAATCGGAATATGTGAAATAAAAACTTTGATCGACCTAATGAACTACTATACCAAGATAGAAAGATAAAATATAGCATCTTGGTTTATAAACTCGCCCCAATTGTTAGTTCTATACGATTATTTTGATGCTCCGAGAATCTAGAAAGATCCTGGAGATTTTTTTCCTATTCCAGAATAAACGGAATAGGATCAATCGAACGCACCCTAAGTGGGTAGGTGATTGAATGTGGGTAGGACACACAAATTGGGGATTATGCTCAAGGTGGGTAGGACACTCAAGGTGTGGAGAACAGTCAAGGTGGGTGGGACACTCAACGTAGGTAGCACACGCATTGTGGGTAGGAAACTTATGGTGGGTACGACACTCATGGTGGCTTCTCCACTCGAGGTAGGTTGGACACTGAACCTGCTTAGGACACTAAAGGTGTTTAGGACACTTGAGGTGGGTAGTACACTCTGGTGGGTAGAACACTCATGGTGGAGAGAACACCCAATGTGGGTAGGAAACTCAAAATGGGGATGACACTCAAGAAGGGTAGGAGACTCAAGGTGGTTAGGACAATCAAGGTGAGTAGGACACTCAATGTGGGTAGGACCCTCAAAATGGGGATGACACTGAAGGAGGGTAGGACACTCAAGGTGTGTAGGACACTGAAGTTGGGTAGGACACTCAAGGTGGGTCGGACACTCATGGTGGGTTCCACACTTAAAATGGGGATGACACTCAAGGAGGGTAGGAGACTCAAGGTGGGTAGGACACTCAAGCTGCGGAGGACACTCAAGGAGGTTAGGTCACTCAAGGTGGGTACGACATTCAAGGTGGGTAGCACCCTCATTGTGGGTAGGAAAGTGGTGGTGGCAACGACACTCGTGGTGGGTACCACATTCAAGATGGGAAGGACACTGAACCTCGTTAGGACACTCAAGGTGGGTCGGAAAATCGAGCTGGGGATGCCACTCAAGGTGGGTAGGACACTCAAGGTGGGGACGACACCCAATGTGGGTAAGACACTCAAAATGGGGATGATACTGAAGGAGGGAAGGACACTCAAAGTGGTTAGGACACTCAACGTGCGCAGGACACTGAAGGTGGGTAGAACAATCAAGGTGGGAAGGACACGCAAGGATGGTCGGACACTTATGGTGGGTAGATCATTCAAAATGGGGACGACATTCAAGGAGGGTAAACGACTCAAGGTGGGTAGGACACTCAAGGTGGCTAGGACATTCAAAATGGTGATGGCACTCAAGGTGGGTAGGAAACTCAACGTGGGTAGGACACTCAACGTGGGTAGGACACTCATTGTGAGCGTAACACTCTTGGTGGGTAGGACACTCATGGTGGGTAGAACACTCACGCTGTGTAGGACACTGAACCTGGTTAGGACACACAAGGTGAGTAGGACACTCGAGGTGTGGATGACACTTAAGGTGGGTAGGACACTCATTGTGGGTGTGACACTCGAGGTGGGGATGACGCTCAAGGTGGGTAGGACACTCATGGTGGGTAGCACACTTAAAATTGGAATGACACTCAAGGAGGGTAGGAGACTTAAGGTGGGTAGGACACTCAAGGTGCGGAGGACACTCAAGGTGGGTAGGACACTCATGTTTGGTAGGACACTCATGGTGGTTAGGACAATCATGGTGGGTAAGAATTCAAGGTGTGTAGGAAAGTCAAAGTGGATGTGACTGTCAAGGTGGCAAGGACACTCACGTTGGGTTGGACACTCGAGGTTGGGATGCCACTCAAGGTGGGTAGGACACTCAAGATGGGGACGACACATAATGTAAGTGGGACACTGAAAATGGGGATGACACTAAAAGAGGGCAGGACACCCACGGAGGTTCGGACACTCAAAGCATATAGGACACTCAACGTGGGTAGGACAGTAAGTTGGTTAGAACACTTAAGGTGGGTAGGACACTAAAAGTGAGTAGGACACTCATGGTGTGTACGACACTGCACCTTGTTAGTACACTCAAGGTGAGTAGGACACTCGAGGTGGGCATGACACTCAACGTGGGTAGGACACTCAAGGTGGCTACGACACTCATGGTGGGTAGGACACTCATGGTTGGTAGGACACTCATGGTGGTTAGAACACTCGTGATGGGTAGCACACTCAAAATGGGGATGACAATAAAGGAGGGTGGGAGACTCAAGGTGGGTAGGACACTCAAGGTGGGAAAGTCCCTCAAGGTGGGTAAGAAACTCAAGGTAGGTAGGACACTCAAGTTGGGTAGGACACTCATGGTGGGTAGGACACTCATGCTGGGTACGACACTGAACCTTGTTAGGACACTCAAGGTGGGTGGGACACTCAAAATGGGGATGACACTCAAGCTGGGTAGGAAACTGAAGGTGGGTACGACATTCATGGTGGGTAGCACACTCAAAATGGGGATGACACTTGAAGAGGGTAGGAGACTCAAGGTAGGTAGGAAACTCAAGGTGGGAAGGACATTCATGGTGGGTAGCACACTCAAAATGGGGATGACACTTGAAGAGGGTAGGAAACTCAAGGTGGGTAGGAAACTCAAGGTGCGGAAGACACTCAAGGTAGAGAGGTCACTCAAGGTGGGTAGTACACTCAAAATGGGGATGACACTCAAGGAGGGTAGGACACTCAATGGGGTTAGAACATTGAAAATGGGGATGACACTCATGGAAGGTAGGACACTCAAGGCGGGTAGGACACTCAACGTGGGTAGGACACTCAACGTGAGTCGGACACTCAAGGTGGGTAGGACACTCATAGTGGGTAGGACACTAATGGTTGGGAGGACACTTGAAATTGGGATGACACTCAAGGTGGGGACGACACTCAAGGTGGGGAGGACACTAAAGGTGGGTAGGACTCTCAAATTGGGAAAGACATTGAAAATGGGGATGACACTAAAGGAGGGTAGGACACTCAAGGTGGGTAGGACACTCACGGTGGCTAGGGCACTCAAAATATGGTTGACACTGAAGATGGGTTGGACACTAAGGGTGTGTAGGATACTCAAGGTGAGTAGGACATTCAATGTGTTTAGGACACTCAAAATGAGGTTACCACTCAAGGAAGGTAGGACATTCAAGTTGGGCAGGACACTCAAGGTGGGTAGGACACTCAAGGCGACTAGGGCACTCATGGTGGGTGGGAAACTCGAGGTGGGAATTACACCTAACATGGGTAGGACACTCAAGGTGGGTAGACCACTCAAATTTGGTCGGACACACAAAATGGGGATGACACTCAAGGGGGGTAGGACTCTCAAGGTGGGTAGGACACTCAAATTGGGTTGGACGTTCAAGGTGGCTAGGACACTGAAGGTGGGTAGAACACTCAAGGTGGGTAGCACACTGAACCTGGTTAGGACACTATAGGTCGGTAATTGACTGAATGTGGGTAGCACACTCAAAGTGGGGATGACACTCAAGGTACTGAGGACACTCAAGGTGGGTAGGACACTCAAGGTGTGCAAGACATTCAAGGTTGGTAGGACACTCATTTGGGTAGGACACTCGTAGTGGGTAGGATACTCACGGTTGGTAGGACACTCGTGGTGGGTAGGACACTCATGGTGGGGAGGAAAATCAAGGTGGCTGTGACTGTCACGGCGGGAAGGACACTAAGGGTGGTTAGGACACTTAAGTTGAGTAGGACACTCATGGTTGGTAGGACACTCATGGTGGTTAGGACACTCATCGTGGGTAAGTTATAAAAGGTGTGTAGGAAGGTCAAGGTGGATCTGAGTGTCAATGTGGCAAGGACACTCAGGGTGGTTAGGACAGTTAAGGTTGGGGGACACTCAAGGTGGGTAGCACACTCAACGTGGGTAGGACTCTCTTGGTGGCTAGGGCACTCAAAGTGGGGTTGACACTCAAAATGGGGATAACACTCAAGGAGGGTAGAACACTCAAGGTGGTTAGGACACTCAAGGTGAGTAGGACACTCAAAGTGGGTAGAACACTCAAAATGGGAATGACACTCAAGGAAGGTACGACACTCAAGGTGGGTAGGACACTCACGGTGGCTAGGGCACTCAAGTTCGGGTTGACACTGAAGATGGGTTGGACACTAAGAGTGGGTAGGATACTCAAGGTGAGTAGGACATTCAATGTGTTTAGGACACTCAAAATGAGGATACCACTCAAGGAAGGTAGGACACTCAAGTTGGGCAGGACACTCAAGGTGGGTAGGACACTCAAGGTGGGTAGGACACTCATGGTGGGTAGAAAACTCGAGGTGGGAATTACACCTAACATGGGTAGGACACTCAAGGTGGGTAGACCCCTCAAATTGGGTCGGACACACAAAATGGGGATGACACCCAAGGGGGGTAGGACTCTCAAGGTGGGTAGGACACTCAAATTGGGTTGGACGTTCAAGGTGGCTAGGACACTGAAGGTGGGTAGGACACTCAAGGTGGGTAGCACACTGAACCTGGTTAGGGCACTATAGGTCGGTAATTGACTGAATGTCGGTAGCACACTCAAAGTGGGGATGACACTCAAGCTGGGTAGGACACTCAAGGTACTGAGGACACTCAAGGTGGGTAGGACACTCAAGGTGTGTAAGACA
Organism: Antipathozoanthus remengesaui; assembly: GCA_025434805.1. Taxonomy (NCBI): domain Eukaryota; kingdom Metazoa; phylum Cnidaria; class Anthozoa; order Zoantharia; family Parazoanthidae; genus Antipathozoanthus; species Antipathozoanthus remengesaui. The sequence goes on from JANSTR010160482.1 coordinate 8,959, forward strand.
TTCAAGGTTGGTAGCACACTCATTTGGGTAGGACACTCGTAGTGGGTAGGATACTCAAAGTGGGGAGGACATTCAAGGTGGGAAGGACACTCAAATTGGGAAGGACACTCAAGGTGGGTAGGACACTGAAGGTGGGTAGGACACTCAAGGTGGGTAGGACACTCACGGTTGGTAGGACACTCGTGGTGGGTAGGACACTCATGTTGGGGAGGAAAATCAAGATGGCTGTGACTGTCACGGCGGGAAGGACACTAAGGGTGGTTAGGACACTTAAGTTGAGTAGGACACTGATGGTTGGTAGGACACTCATGGTGGTTAGGAAGCTCATCGTGGGTAAGTTATTAAAGGTGTGTAGGAAGGTCAAGGTGGATGTGAGTGTCAATGTGGCAAGAACACTCAGGGTTGTTAGGACAGTCAAGGTTGGGGGACACTCAAGGTGGGTAGCACACTCAACGTGGGTAGGACTCTCATGGTGGCTAGGGCACTCAAAGTGGGGTTGACACTCAAAATGGGGATAACACTCAAGGAGGATAGAACACTCAAGGTGGTTAGGACACTCAAGGTGAGTAGGACACTCAATGTGGGTAGAACACTCAAAATGGGAATGACACTCAAGGAAGGTACGACACTCAAGGTGGGTAGGACAATGAAGGTGGTGTCTCATACACAACAGCACATGTTATACACATAGCCAACTTATACCCAACATTACATGTTATACACACAGCTAACTTATACACAACATTACATGTTATACACAGTCAACTCATACACAACATTACATGCTATACACAGTCAGCTTATACACAACATTACATGTTATTCACACAGCCAACTTATACACAACATTACATGTTATACAGAGTCAACTTATACACAACATTACATGCTATACACACAGTCAACTCTGTCTCATACACAACATTACATGTTATACACATAGCCAACTTATACCCAACATTATATGTTATATACAAAGCCAACTCATACACAACATTACATGTTATACACATAGCCAACTTATAAACAACATTACATTACATTTCAACAGACAACTATATGTTCCTGAAATAGAACACAAATCAGTAACTGATCATCAGTAGGATACCTA
>JANSTR010160493.1:0-17394 GCA_025434805.1 Antipathozoanthus remengesaui
AACATTTTGACATTCTCGGTCCCGGGGCATTCATTCTTCTGCTCGGGCAAAATGTCCAACAATCTTGGACATTTTGATGTCACAAAATCCAGCGTGTACCAGGGCCATTTGTCGGAGGCCTTGTCGCGCGGATGACACTGGGAACGAGGTTGCAAGCTAAAGGGTTTGTAATTGCAAAATATATTCAATCAAGAATTTTTACTATTTCCTCAATATTTAATGTGTTTAAGGTACAAAATTTTAAAACATAAGCATTATATTACATACAAGAAACTAAGTTACCTTGAACTGCACATCTTGGTTTGAGTCTCCAGTCGTCACATTTCGCGAGAACTCAACTGTTGTTGTTCCGTTTTCTTCTTTGGCGCTTATCAAGTCAAAATCTTGCTGAGCATCCTTAAGAGGTTTTACTTCAGCAGTTGACCAGATATCCTATAAACAGTAAAATCATAATATATACTCTATTATTATAATAAATTTCAAACTCTAGGGATCAAGTTGTTCTTGATAAACATAAGTATTCATAAAAGCATTCACAATGTTACATTCCAGATTTTATTAATTCCACTTATACATCATCCAAATTATATTAATTCAACTCATGTTTGTTATACCTTAGCTTCAGCTGTGCGTGCCATTTCGATTAGTGTTCTCGTCAACTCGAGTACCTTTTCGAAAGGATACTCCCCCCCCGTCCCTCACCTTAGGTTTTTCCGATCTACAAATTGAGACTTTGAAGCAGTCAAAATGAAAATTTCAGTACTTGTAGTCCAATTATGAACGCATCTTTAAAATTGGATGACATCGTCGTTTATAATTTATGCTAAATTAAGGATGCAAATTATAGTTTGAATTAAACTGTAACTTGACATTTTTGTTTAGTCTATTCTTGAGTATATTCCTATATTTGAGGCTGTAAACAGATGTTTCTACTTTTTCAAGAAAATTTGCTTCAGTTTTGCTGAAAGTAAATGTTTTAAGAAGTCCAAGAAAGCGGCCAAGATGGCGGCTATGTGAAAAGACTGTTGTTATAGCAACAGTTTTAAGTTAATACTCGATTGTTGTTATGACCGTTTGGGAAATTATTGGAAGGGGGGGGGGGTGTCCAAATGGCTCTCCCCGGCGGCCCTTGAGTAAATTTGTTACGATAAATAGCTTGGTCGTCCGAGGGTTAAAGACCCAGCCCATTTTATTGATCTTTTTGTTTGCTACATTACGAAAAATAGTTGAGGATCATTTGTTTTTATATCTCGTCGATTTAGGGGACTCTGTAGCATGAATGTCTTCTTCAGTAGCACTAATAAAGAGTCCCCTAAATCGACTAAATGATCCTCAACTATTTTTATTGTTGAGTGAAACCTTCCTTCGACATCTTTCAGTTCAAGAGCAGAAATAAATGTGTCCAACGTCAAACCAAACAAAACATACTTCTAACATCAAAACAAATTTTGTATCTTTTTATCTAGTCTACATGTATTATCCCGCGCAGTCTGTACTACAAACATCAGCTCTATTGTGTGGTATTTGAGGTATTGCGCTGTTCAATGAACAATGTAATGAACATGTCTCTAGAGATTCCAAAGATTCCAAACACCACAAAACAATATCGCGGATATGTGCATTCTTTCATATTTTCTCAGTGTTTGCCCTCATTCAAACACCACTCCTATTGGTCCTTGAAATATTACAACAAGTGACTTTCTAAGCTGAAATTGACCAACATTTAAAAAGCTTGTATTACATGTTCAGTTTCGGCAAAAAAAAAATTTTCATCGGTGAAATTGGCAGAAAATTAGGCGGATTGTTTTGTTGAACATCCCATATATTCTTTGTTATCTAAAAAAGTCGCGAGTCATTTCAGTCTCCCAGGACAGTCACTCTTTTCAAGCCGTGCAAATTAGTGGCTTCATTCAACACAATGGCTCTAATGAATCTCGCAAAGGAAAGGAGAAAAAATGTTTTTTTAAACTCCGAACTTCGGCACTTTATAGCATCAGTGAAAGATTTCCTTTCACCCAATTTCAGGTTTTTGACCTTTACATTAATATTTGTCTATTATGGCCAATAACTGTCTCTTCCATTTTGATTCCCATGCTATTAATAAACTCCTATATTAACACCTTCACTGTCACAGTTGTTTCAAATGCTCCGACGAAGGACTAACGTACGAATGGTTAGCTTTCTTCCAACCTCACGGCGTTTAAAATTAGTTTGCCGACCTTTTGTTGATTATAAATCTTTGTTTCAAGGAATTTGCGTGATCGCTGGAAGATATGCTTTTTCGCAGTTTACACAGATATACAACAGCAAAGCAAGTGCAATTGTTTGCTCCTACTGAGAAATGTTGTAGCACAGAAGAAATGAGTTGCTTCAGCGTTGGAAAGCATAGGAGGAGGGTGTCAAAATAACCCTTGCCACGATTCTGCAGTTTGACTGATTAGTAAAAGCTTTATACAACTGGGGTTTTGTTATGGACACTAATACTGTATTCTATTTCAGCTATTTTGCATATTTAGTTTACAAAAATTACACTCAAGTGAACAGCTGTTTCGCCGTGCAGTTGTTAGCCCTCGTCAGCACTGCCCACCCAGCCACGATGTCTGTTGTCCAGCACATGTTGCTCCCAAAGCAGCTTACAACTCCAGATCTTTTTAAAACTCAGTCACCATATATCTATATATATATATATCTATATATGATAGCTTATAAATTGCTGTTTTCCTATTATTTATGATGCTCGTATTATGCACCACTCATTTCGTGAAATTATTAAAGCACTGGTTGCTTTAAAATCCCTTAAAACTACATATTTGGTGGGCAAAGACAGAAATATGTTTGTTTTTAAATCTTCGTTGTTTTCAGTTGTCTTTACAAGTATGAATTGCCGAGTTCTGTAGTTTCAAACACCCATCATGAACTTTACTTTACAACTACAACTCGTTAGTCTGCAATTCTGATTCTGCCTCGTTTTCTCCAAGTGCTCTTTAGAATCTCACAATATTGTACTGAGTCACCATAAAAAGGAGTCGACTCAAAAACCCCTGAGACTAGATCCAGATGTTAACAATCATAACGGCGTTCAGTCGAAAACTTGTTGTATTTAATACAGAAATTATATTTTCAAATGAATGTCGTAAAATTTCGTATAGTATAACAAAACTCCGCACAAATTACATGTTTCTTATTTTGAAATTATTTGTAGGCCTGAGTGCATTAAAACACGACAACAAAAAGACTTACTGACAATTGCATGGATATTAGACACAGTTTTATCATGGTTCGCAAATCTTATTATCTCCACATTAATTAAAAGCTAATGCGCATTTTCATTTTACTCTTCTAAGAGCTGTTCCGTTGGTTTCTTTATAAACTTATGAAATAAGCGGCCGACGGCTGTGAAAACTGAGCGAACGAATAGAACTTTGAATTTCAAAGTGATCGTGGGCATTTTATATTGTGCTGTTGTTCACTTGTAATATCGTTCCACTCATTTATATAACACCAATATACTTTCATACTATTACGGACTTCAAGAGAAACGCAGATAAAATATGAACATTGAGAAACTCAGTGAAATGTGTATTTATTTTGTTATATTTCACAATACCAAAAAATACCAAATATAAAAGGTTCAACGTTGACTGGTGGAAAGCCATATACTCCATATCTCTGTAAAACCTTAGTTTCTCAGTGGACGAAGAACCAGACTTATGGTTTGGAAAGCCGTTATAGTTATTGCTATTATTAATCGTACGATCACTTGGAGCAGCTTTAGCCCACGGCCCTCTGGTGAACTATTGCCAAAAGATATTGTAAGAAAAAGGCAGCGTTAAACATTGAAAGAAGTTGATTTGGGCGTTTTCTTTCTAGAATTTCAAGACGCCCCTCTTGGAATGATCACTTTCTTTAGAAATAAATAGGAATCTTGCAAACTCTGAGGAGTTGAATTAACAGTACTTTCCTTGTCGGTTGCCTACCCAGCGAATTTCAGGAATTAAGAGAGACAAGTATTGCATCTTTCATACTATTTTCAACAAACTAAAAATATTCAATTCAGCTTCAAATATGTCAAGCGGCAAGCTGTCATTCTCTGCCAACTACAAAACTCTGGCTCGCTGACAAACAAAAGTTTAGATCTTTCTAATTGCCGTCCAATTTACTAAACTAGTGTGAAGTTTCAGAAAGTTTTACTTATTCGAATATCATAACTATTATCATCTGCAAGGCAGAAAACATTAAAACTTTCTTTATTTTTAATAAAATAGCTTCATAATCGTTCTAATTGCAATATGAAATTCATAAACTACAGAAAATCAGGACACTAGCTTTCAACAATTTATTACCCGTCGACAAATGAAGATAATATAGTATGAAAACAACTCCGAATAACATTGTTTAAACATAACATATTTTAGTTAAAAGCAACTTGTTCGAATAGATGCCAATATTTCGATTTTATTTCAAAATGATCATCAGGGACTGAATGAAATTACACGCTGGTGCATTTTTATACTTGACTGAAATTATTGGAATGTGAAAACAAAACATACGGTTTTAGTTGAACAATGTTATTCGGAGTTGCTTTCATACTATATTATCTTCATCAATTTATTCGTGCATATTTCTCGTTCAAAATACTGTATATAATATACTTTTACTTTTTTGTAATTGAAATTCCATATATATGAAGAATATATTCCCAATAGTATTCTAGAACAACAGTGGACAAGTTTCTGCAGTTACTCCCATCATGAAAACGTAGTTTGTTTATCATAACAAAATTTATTACTTTGCGTTTTCTCAGCCATAATGTTAGATATTTTCCAAACGTTGTTACCCTTAAACCGAGTGAAAAATAAGTAAATTAGCGCATATCGTCTGCTCCGCTTTATATTTGTGCTCGTGAACAATATAACTGTATTAGTTCTTTTGTTAGAGACATCACTCTGGGGACTGAGTGAAAAACATAAAAACATCTGTTTCAGTGTTTGCCTTGCATACACATAGTTTAGCATATAGCTGAATGCACTAGCTACTTACTCACGTGGATATAGTTCGCGGTGGAGTTGACGACACCAAAAACAGCCATGTCGTAGTATTTCATGCCTTCCCCACCCTTATTAGTTGTGAAGCCGATTCCGACCCAGCCAGTCGCATTAGCGATCGACTTGAAGAATAACTTTCCGTTTTCTTTATCATACATCCAATGAAGACGAACGGGACCAAAGTCATGTTCTCGGTTGTATGATTTGGTGGCAGCGGCTCCATAAAACGCGAAGAAGATCAAGCAAAAGCTGGGCAATTTGAATGACGAGGCCATCTTGCGAATTGTGGGTGATTCAGGGTGTGCATGGCTATAATCCTGGAAGCTGACAATAGTCTCTTGTGACGTTTAATTTGATTTGAGCCAATCACTTTGATCTTGGTTGAAGACGGACAGAGGTCGTTCAACATAATGGATTACAAATGAAGTGTCGGGTCGTGTTGATTAACATTATCATTATTGTCCACAATGCAATGATCAACAGCTTCTGTGATTCTTGAGCATGTTCTGAATGATATATGTCAAAAAATTAGTCAACAGCATCGATCACTTATTCACTGTACTCAACTTACTAAATTGTAGGCAATATTTTTATGGCAAAAAGTATTTCAAAAATATCTAAACGATCAAAGAGATATATAATATATTTTCTGATGTTTTATATAACTTTAACAGTTTTATTTCGAATGGAAATTCGAATTTGTACATTTTTAAAAGTCTAAGAATATACATTTTAACTGACTGCTGCTCAAGATGCATTTTTAAATTAACAAAATTCAGCGACTCGAGAAGTCGAACGTGTTTCGCTGTGATCGATGAGATCAATATAACTTTCTTCAAATATCGACCAGAGGCAGTGCGAATCTTCTCGAACTTTTTTTCAGCATCTCCTACATTTACATTTTATCTATGTATATCTATAACGTGTTATCAGGAAAAGGGTCTCATTAAATATGCCCGTCACATTGAAACTCTGCTTCTTCCTATTGCTATTCTTACGCCATCGACTCAAATGAGAAACGGTTTACTGCACCATAAAGCTTGATGAAAAATCTTTCGTATAAGCTACGATAACGGTTCTATCTTTTGAGCACTTCGACTAGAAGAACGCCAGTGAAGTTGAACCAGTTATAGAAAAAAAACTTATTTGCTCTTTCGGTCACGTCCGTCTCCAGGTCTCGGTTTCTAAGAAACAACACTCTGAGTTTACAAACAAGCTGTGTTGTGGCTAACTGTCAGCGCCTAAAACCAAACCAGTCAAGCTTTAGAAAGCCTTGTTTCTTTGAAAAGCGCACTATTCAAATCAACATCTAAGGCTTTTAAAACCTGCGAAAAGAGTCGGGTGTCCCGTAGTTATTAGAACAACAAAGTTAACAAACACCTCGATCACGCCATTTGCAATCAAAACAGTAAGTTGAAGTTAGTTACAGCTAAAAAGTCGTTCTCGGCACCAGATATAACGAAGTTTGACGACAAAATCAAGACAAAGTGGGTGAGGTTACGATGGGTTCTATTTCGGTGGCTCGTTTACACGAGCGCTAACCTCTCCATATAGCCACAGCAAATGGACTTTACACAAACACACGTCCTGTCTTTACACGTCCACAGACACACGTCCTGTCTGTCTATCTGCCTGCATTCTGCACGTTGCTGTCATTAAAGTTGCGTTGTCTTGATTTCTTGTTTGTCTTGATCGCGTTAATTTCCTTCTTCAAATAATCTTTAGCCCCTTTTCGCGTTAATTTACTTTATTTAAAACATTTCTCCTTCTGAATCGCGTTAATTTAGGTCGCGTGAATTTAAAATACCTTGATATCTACGAGCGTTAAGTTCCTATAATTAGGTATATACTATATAGCAGCAAACAACAAACTATGCAGTTACAATAGCTACTAACTAAAACCATTAGCAATATCAACAGCTGTGGAATTACAAAGGTTGCTGAGCTAAGCACGTTTCTGAACGCACCTCGTAACTGGGTGCAGTGTTGAATTAGGACTTTAGGTTTCATAGGAAATAAAATCGTTCTGAGAAAAGCTCCCATTACAATTTGAAAGAGAAGCAAAGCACGGCTAATTGTTTTTGTTGATAAATAATCACATGGTAAAGATAAAAAGTGTAATACTTACAAACATTATTTCCAACATACTCTTCGCCAACCAACAATTGAAGAACACTGGAACCCATATATTTCTTAATTCTATCCAGAATATCTGGGACAGGAATTTGGAACAATAACTGTGACTCAAGTCATAAGAAATAGAGTTGCATACAAATATATATGCATATATCGAAGGGTTTCAATGAACAAATAGAACATCTTTTCCCTTGCTCCTTACAGTAATAAAACACACTAGAAGTGACGGGAGAAACGCGAGCCAAGACAAGTCTCTTTACTTCTTGATTGCTTTCGTGGCTTCTTAAAAGCTCTTATTTCTTATGGAGCTCGGGAAAAACTGTTCTGTTTGTTTTATAATATATCCAAACTTTTTGGTATCATAAATAATTAAATATATATGTTTACTGATTACATTTGATTGATCAAACACACCAGCTACACCCACAATTCAGAAATTTATTCCTTTATACTTCGAATTCAAATAAGATTAAGTCTGCTTTGGATAAAAGGATTTTATATTCTATTAGTTTACCTTCAAAATCACGATCGGGCAGCCCTTCAATTGTACACGTTCTCGTATACAGTAAAAACTGGCGTAAAAGAACCTACTTTTTTCCAACTTATTAGACCTAGATAGGTTCTTATAAAATGGTATTTAGTGGGATTGTAGACTACTGAGGTTCTTGTTTTGCATTTGATAGGGTCACCAGCAGTCAGTACAGCCGGATAACTACTACAGGGTGTAATATATATTGCTGTACTGTATGGTTATCTTGGATCTGAATTCTTAATAATTGTATTATGTAATCCAGTATTGGCCAAGACATAATATGGTTTTTGATTCATTTTAGTTCATTCTTTGAACCGTAATGACTGAAAACGTCGACTATTTTTTCTCTATCTTCACCTGTGCCTTTATTTTTGCAAAATATGAATACAATGAAAATTTTAGACTGCATCAGTTCTTATGAAATGGGAATTTAAAATGAGAATTTAGCCTAACAGGTTCTTAAATTTTATGAAGTAGTACTAATCGAATTTGCAGCGGAACGGAACAAAAAGCGAACATTTTCCTGTGCGCGGGAACAGCCAAGAGCCGTGCATGCTCCTTCAAATAGTTGCCATAGTAACTATTACTCTATATTGTAAGGGAGTACAGTTTTGAACCAATCAGAGGGAGTGTTATATCAAATATATATATTCTATATTATAAGTCACTGCAGTACTAGTGCATGGAAATACTTACCGATATAAAAAATGGCGTTGTTATCAAGATTTCTGTAGCCAAGCGGAAATTGATAAACACAATAAAAGATCCTTTCTGAGAATTAGAACAATGAGGAAACACTTTCGGTTAACAACATTTGAAAGCATTATTTTATAACACAAGTCATAATTTTATTATCAACTGATTTTTTCTATATTGTAATGTGACAGACGATGGTTGTAAACATATTGAAATAAAGAAATACATTTTTAGAAAAACTGATTATTTAGTATTACGAACTTATTATCTCATACTATTTACTTATATTACATGTAATTATACAGAACTGTCTTTGCAAACTTCTGTATTACACACTGAGGGAGCCTGGGTTCTTTGTAATTTTCACTGCCTCTTAACAAGCTTCCTTGCCTTTCAGGAGTTCTGCAATTTTGTTTTGCTCACTTTAGTATACCGGTTTGTATGGTATAGGCGTGTGTCCATATCTCGATAGACGCACGCTCCTGTGTCTATATATCACAAAATACAAAGCAAAGCAAAAAAATGGAAAGTTGCTTTCAAAAGGCTTCAAAATGGATAAAAATGAAGTAGCAATTGAAAGCGACGAACACGAAAATTAAGGAGAACTACCAAACTTTTTTTGTTTAGCAATGGACTGCTTCACAACCAAAACAACCCGGTTGGCGTAAAACACACAAAATAGAAAATTACTTTCAAAAGGCTTCAAAATGGAGGAAAATGAAATAGTAACTGAAAGCGACGAACACGAAAATAAAGGAGAACTACCAAACTTTTATTTAGCAATGAAAGACTCTCTTCACTCGGCTTTTCCCAGTGCCACCTAAGCCCTTCTTTCGTGCTCTCTCAACTTCTCGCGTAGATCCATATATCGATATTCGAATGCTAAACACTATGGACTATTTCCTTAATTGAACTATTTTTTAATTAATATCATTTTCTCTTTTCATAAACTTCAGATTTCTAAAGATTGAGCATGGAACACTTCGTTGGTCAGAATTAACGATTATACAGTGGTACTTACTTTATAATTCAAAAATGATATCAAAAGAGCATCAAGCAAGCCATAAATTGCCAGGGCAGTCTGAAAAGAGATTAAAGCAATATGATCAGCAAGTATTATTTACCAGTTTACGATATCTATATGGAAAGTTGACCAAAAGGTCGAAATATACAAAATTTGTAGCTTTAGCCTGTCAAACAAGGAATTATTTTGTGGACAGTCAGGACCTCAATCTCATAACTCTTGCCTTAGCATTGGGAAGGGTTGGAAAGAGAAAAGCCCTGCGACTGAGTTTGACCTTAGGTGATCGGCTGTTGATCCAAATGAACAAGGAAGTATATTTAACGTGGAACTGCACAACTCAACTTCTAACTTGATCCGCGCGCGCGCCCTCAAACTTTCCCGCCAAACGTTGTGGCTCACCAGTCGGTTGACAGAGAACTGAAATGGCTTTTCGCGCGCTCGCTGGTTATCAAAAGTTGATCCAAGTTTATATACATGTACACTCATTAATTTAACTTGCGAGATTTCATCCCTACAATGCGATTCAAGGAAAATTCACTGCTTGACTCGGGTATTCCCTGTTAAATCGTATTGCACTTATCGCTTCGCGATTCATGCAATATTTAGTTTCTCTCTTGAAATTTAACGCGGAATACCTTCGTCAGGGCAGTGAATAAGAAACTGGTAAGAAACCACTTTGCTGAATTAATAACCAGATGTTATCTGTTTTATATTTTCTTTTTCCGAAATCGTTTCAACAAAGAAACGAATAATAAACCATAGCTCTTGTCAGAAATCTCGTGACGCCTTGTGGGCTGGTGCTTTTAGAGCAGGTGACACAGCACGAGCTGACTGGTTAACTTCTAATACGTGATAAACATCCGATTGCATGGAAGATGTCATACCAAAATAGAGGGAAGGTCTGGGGAGTGGGCTGTAGAACTTGGAACAATAATTATAATGATAATATAGATTAAAAAACGCATTTTCAAGTATTCATAACCATAAGTTCTGTTGGACTATTCATTTCTCCAGAGTATTTCTAACACAAACTGGTCAACCACTACGTTTTTGTGTAAAAGAAAATAAAAACATCGGTATATGAATTGTTAAAGCGTACTTTGGCTTTAAATAATTTCTCAGATATGCTTATATCCCCCATCCCCAGATATATGTCTCCCGTTTGTAAGCTCAGTGCCCAAAATCCCTCACGAATTGAAATTGTATACTAAGCTCAGGGATTTTTGTGGCATTTTACAGTAAATAGAATCGCAACTTTAAAGAGGTAACGATGCTCTAGTTGGATCAGTAGAATTTAGAAACAATTTAAGAAGGATGAAGGCGAGGATGGGGCTTGATAACAATGAGAAATTTCATTCAATCACTCAGCAATATGGTGTAAACGTAAAAAATGATCAACAGTGTTTCTCATATATTTATAGTTATCACTATCCCAATGATACAACAAACAATAAAAGTAGTCCACCTTTAAACTGATACAACTGTACAGTTCATGTATGTTACAAGGCGTTTCGTTTTCAAAACCATATTTCTATATCAGTTTTCGTCAATTCAAACTGCTCCCCGGTATGTGTCGCTGTTCAGGGTATGGTTTTCAGACCGTCCAGTTTAGAACAGGGTGTATAAATCACAGACATTTTTGCCTAGAACAGGGTATAAAATTGTGCAATATCTACTAACTGTTTAGTACAGGGCGCAACAATTCTTCCGGATGAGAATTCGTTTGACTGGGTTTGATGTACTTAAGAGTTTTTCCTGATTCACAGGCCGGAACTCTGTTTAAAATTCATTTGCTAATATAATCGGTGCCGTTTCTTTATCTGTTTCCTGGAACACGCAAACAGCAAGGTTATTCATTCTCCCATTTGTTTGCTTTTTGATACGGACTTAAAAGAATCACGATTTCAGGGTAGGGCATTGGGGTTGCTAGTTTAGAACAGGGTATCAAAATCAAGCCATTTCTAGTTTAGAACAGGGTCAAGTTTGTGAAGGTCCAGCGGCACACCCCCACCCAAAATTCTAGTGAGTACCACCCCCCGGAAACTGCTCATACTGAGAAATACGAACAAACTAATACTAACTTGAAACGGAAGCCACAACGACATTAAGTATAATGAGCCATGTGAATATATTAGCTTATATTTACTGACTTTGATAAATAGAAACGTAAAACTCTTCACTAACCTGAAGCGCCCATATCGTATAAGATCTATGAACGAATAATAAGGCCCACGCAAAGCTAGAAGAAAAAATATCACTGATTAATTACAATGTATTATTGAAACGACAAGGTTTGTCAAGGAGTTCCCTCGAAAGAAGCAATATAATTTTAAGCTTTCACTTTAACTAATTTTATCAATATATTTTATCTATCTTCTCTTAACACTGTCAATACCAGGTATGTTAATAACTGGTGAGAACGAAGGAACTGAATTTTTTTAAGATGAATGTAAAATTCTCTCTACATGTTTATAAAAAATGTAAGAAAAATGATTATCATCGTTTCATTAGTTTTAATTTAGAGTATAGGTAAATTATATTCAAACCAGTCAATCTTATCCATTTCCTCTTCTTTTCCATTTTATCGTCTTCCCGTTACCTATAATAAATCCTATATACTGTTCAAGGATTCTGTTCTTTACCTATTCAAAATAATTTTCTGGAGTTTAGCTGAGGTATCTCCCCTCGCCAACCTAAAAATGCACGCTGGCAGAAAAACTGCTGATTTTAATTCAGCATGTTTCATCAGTTTTACTAATTTGAAAATGATCAGTTATTGTTGACAGCTAGAGTTCAAAACCTGGCTAAAATGCTGGTTTGTGTTTTCTTATATTATTGATAACGATGCATTAATTTTTAGACTGAACACGAGGCTGAAAATCACAAAATATTTAAGAACATGTTAAGAGCATGCTGAGGCTGAGAAAAGGTGAAGAACATCTATTTATGATGATAACCTATTGCAGGCTGGTGTGAAAGCTGCAGACTGGTGTGAAGGCTACGGTGGACTGGGACGGCTTAGGTGCCGTCCGATCGTGTTTGTCCACACGTGTGGTAGGTTATACAATGTTATTAAAAAATTGGCTTTTCGGTGGCATGGGTTTCTTGACTAGAGTCGCAGATAACAATTTTACATCACATGTTTTTTCATTTATTAAATCGCAGTTCTCACAGGTATATCTCTTGAGCAAATTGGCAAAAAAGTCAGTACAGTTTTATCTCACAAATAATACAAATTATGACAATTATTTAAAATTAGTCATTGAACAAAGCTAATCTGAGTTGGATAACCAGATTCCAGCAAATCTTTAATTTATGTCCCAGTGGCACTTTAAGAACATGTTTAAGAACATTTGAGGCTGATATCCCTAAAATATTAAGAACGTTCAGCCTCAATCTAAAAATTCGACTTTCTTATAAAAAAAATAGTGTAGCCCTAAACCTTGATACAGCAAATAGCAGCATAAAGAGAAATGAATATGAAAAGGTTCGTACCATTTGGCTAGTGAAAGATAATTGTCTGGTTCAGCTCCGGCATGCATGGTTTATAGCTGCCGTTTCAAAATTGTTTGTCGTTCGTCGTAGCACCTATACACTAACTTTTAAATCACTCAAAAAGTAATGAAAATGCGAAAACAAATTGAAAAATAATATTCAGAAATGATTTTTTATATTATTTTGATCCATATCCGCCAGATTGGTGATCTTGTGCAATTTGTATGCATGAATGCATGTTAAACTGATTCGGAGGTGCATTTTATTGCATACTGATGTGTATTGTGCCTTTATTGGGAGTTTACAGTAAAATGATTGGTAATATCATTAAACAACAAATACTGAAAGAGCGATAAAAAACGAAAGTTGACGAAAATCCCGCATCGAATTTTGTCTAGTAGCTGGCGAGTAATCTACTTCCAGAGACCTTAGCACACCGTAACGCATGTATATAGTATATATTTTGTCATAAACTCATACAAGAATCTAAAACTCACTAGTCGCCTTTACGATCTTCTGTTGAGTTGTAATCTGGGCAGCACCATTTTGTGGCGTTTTTTCTTACCACAGGACAACCATAACTAAATACAAATACAGATAACGTGTTATCTCAGGAACAAGAAGAGAAAGGGATTGATGGTGAGAAAGGAAATAAGAGGAGAGGAGTGGGGAGGGGAGTTTTACTTGTGAGAGGAGTTTGTGTGTGTGAGTGGGGGAGGGGTGGGGTGAGGGTATTAATAACTTCTAAGAGGGGTAGAGAGGGGAAGTATACGTTATATAAGTCATCCTGCGTCTTGAATATTTCCTACCCTTTGCCCTTCAGATTGAATAAATATAAAACAAAATCCTCAAATTTACCTCATTTGCAAGAAAATCACCTAATTATCCTCTTGTTATCAAAAACTATTTTTTTAATGTTAATCTCCCACGACCTCGTTCCCAGGCTCTTCCCTCTCCCGAGCGCCTGAGAACGAGGCTGAATCTCCCAAAAATCAAATAAAGTTCATCAGTGATGTAGCTATAACACTCCCTAGCAAAACAACATTTTTGCACACTTAAGGATGAGGTTGATAAAATCCCTGTGGAGCTGAACTTACCATCCGGCCATGTGTGGCTCGACGTCCATTACACTTCTGGCCACGTACAAACAACACGTCAAAACTTTGATTATGAAACGAAATAAATGCCATCTTACACCTGAAATAGGTAAACACAGTCCTTGTAGAAACCATTAAACCGCGAAGACAATAATTATTCTCGAAAGTGTTTCTTTACTGATGAAGTACGAGGTATTTAACTCAACAGGTACAGATTGTGATGTTTTCGCTCACCTAGATATTGCGTAAAACGTACGTACGGCACTCGTCAAGCCCCCCCCCCTCCCCCCCTCCGCCATGATTTTCAGTATGCCTTATCCGTTAATTATAAAATTTGGCAGAATTGTTAATTGGGCTAAGAACATTCAATTAAGGCTGGTCATGTGACTATCTGACTGTTACCATGGTTACCAGAATAGATAAAGGCCGCTTTATTGGAAATTTCAGCGAAATTGTTTCAGCTGCAAAATACTATATTCAATGTTAATTGTTTCATATCAAAACAAAATAAAATAAAATCTGAAATAATTGTTCAAAGTAAAAAAAAATGTTATCAAGAACCAGAAGGGATAGCAAATTCATTTATACTTATAAAATACATGTTTATGAAAAGGTAACAGCTACCAGAAACCATTTGGGGAAATTTCAAAGTCTGTAAAAGAAATCGAAAAAAAATCGTGGGGTGGGTGGGTTCGCCGAACCGCCTGACCGTTCAAGGGTTAATTATATCCATTTTTAAATCCCTTTTTCAAAACTAAGTGGTAAGGATTTTTTGTTAATGCTTTTTAAAAAAATACAGCTGAAATTCTGTCTTAAATATATATATGTCATTCATGTTTCTATATTTTGGACGAAGGAAATGTCAAAATGTTCATTATTTTCATCATTGTGTACACATTGTGCATCCTTTTTTTTTTACTGTATTGTGATTGGCTATTTGAGCTTTTTCTTATTTGCGATTGGTTGTTTAATACAGTGCGATTACAGATTCAAAACAGTGCAATTACAGCTGAAATCCTGTTTTATGGAACAAATTGAATTGCAGGAATCACCAGGGATTTCAAAATGGATATAATTAATGGAGTTAGTAAGAAAATTGTACAGGCAAT
Organism: Antipathozoanthus remengesaui; assembly: GCA_025434805.1. NCBI lineage: Eukaryota > Metazoa > Cnidaria > Anthozoa > Zoantharia > Parazoanthidae > Antipathozoanthus > Antipathozoanthus remengesaui. The sequence goes on from JANSTR010160493.1 coordinate 15,135, forward strand.
CATTCAACTTCAACTGCAATTTGGAAATTATCTGCATAATTTTAAGAGGGTTTTACAAAAAGCATCAAAATTGCAAGAGCATGTAGAGCGTATAAAATTTTAGCTTTTTGAAAACACACGAGTGCAAATACTAAAATCCTAAATTACACTAGAAAAGTCGTATGATTACCCTGTAATAACAGACATGAAGAAATATACCATTGAAAATTATTGGAAGAATTTGTGGTGACAGAAAATCAACTCTGAACACCGGCCATATTTTTATGCTCATGACGCCACCAAAAAGAGCGACTTTTGATTGATTTTTGTGAATTCTTGTTGTGTTTTAGCCTATCATCACAATGTTTGAGAAATTTGCATCTTATTTCTTCGTTTTTACATTGTGTTAACTAAGAACTACAGTCTTGTACAGTACTCTCAGCCAGTCAGATTCAAGAAAGTTTTTTGAACATTTTAACAGTATTGCAAATCAAAAGTTAGTCATGAAAATCCAAGATAGCAATTTGTGGCGCCAAACACTTTATATGAAATAATAAAAAAAAATTATAAAAAAATTGTGACGCTATATGGCGTCAAAGCTAGCGTAGGGAATTAGCAATTGATTCGTTTCCAGTTTGTACTGATTATTTTTTAACGCTGTAAGATTCATCTATAGTTCAGGGGAAACGGAAGGGGCGTCCCCGTCTCAGCACGACTAAACTGAAAGCCCAGTTTGAATAGAGTAAAGGGGAGAAGATGGTAAAAATAAGTGCAAATCCATATTCACTCTTAGAAGAGCTCTGAGCTTTAGCAGCTAGTTTTACAAGTGTTCCTAGACTAATGATAATAATAATTTATAGATAAGTTATGGACGGAATAGCTGTAGTACTCGCGATAAACTAGAAATGCAGCAGTAACACAACATTTCGTGTACATGTTGTGAACCATCGCCTTAACACAAAGCTGGTCTGGAACTATTGACGAGTAACAGCAAGAAATGACAGAGAATAAAAGTGTTAAGGAACTTTAAACCAGCTTGCTTTTTGCTCTGGGTGTAAATACCATTTTGTTACATCAGTATAGGAAGTACATTGAGGACGAAATTTGAGTATCTTTCTAAAGATGTATACATAACCTTATTCAACGTTTACAAATATCAACCCAACAGGATCATTTTATCATTAAAAGAAAAAGAAAACGCCAAAATAATATTGAAGCCTCTTTTAGGAATTTGGAAATTTGCTAGAAATATTGACCAATCAACAAGCTCTAAGACTGTGTTAATTGAAGGCATGAAGTGAAGAGGACAATACAGCAGCGCAGAAAGATAGGTGGAGATGCAAATTTACTTTAAAACAGGTGAGGGAATCGATAATTTGCATTTTACCATTTTTGTAAAGCCCAAACACTCAACTGATATCATATATAATAACTTTGTTTGGGCTACTTTTTCCTCGTCTTTTGATTGCGGCTGATTTGCTATGCATCTAAAGGTTCCAGTCCTTTAGAAATAAATGGGCGGATGTAATGTATGTTTTCGTTAATCGGTCAAGGAGTGTGTAGGAGGATATCCATGGTCAGATTCTACCGCAAAAGTTAATCTGCAATAATCTGAACTGTTAGAAAACGAGAAAGCTTCCGAGCAACAAGATAAACAATGTTAGGCCAGATGATATACTTACTGTATCGCTGATTTGTTATGAAGTAAAATTTCACTCTTTCTTTGAAGGACTTGTCGTGTATATAGTGCTCAACGCGCACCCTAAAGTTTGGTAATCAAAGAGCAGAATGATTAGCAAAACTACTTATTGAATTACACTTTCCTTTCAAAATGATAATTAAAATCAAAATATGACTATCAAATACTGCAGTTAAGTGTTAAAAATGTAAATTTCGCATCTTTATTCTAGAAATCTTTTGTAGTTTGAGCAACATTTTTCAAGGATATTTATTTATGTTCAATTACCAGATGCAATGGAGAGAAAAAACAATACAATATTTTCAATTTTATCATTACGTTTCTGCCATGAAGATATACAAGTTCTAAATGTCAAGTGAACTTAAAAGTCAACTTGAGAGCTTCAAATTGTGTTTCTTATCGCAAGAATCTGGATAATGTATCACTTAACGATTTTCATATTGATATTGTATAAGTCAGGATTCAAAACCTTTTACATTCGATACATCAAATATATTATTTTTGCTGGGTGCCGAGTAGTTTCACAAAATATACAGATTTTTTTCACAATTTCATGTGACTCAATCAACAACAACATCCTAA
>JANSTR010160494.1:0-10069 GCA_025434805.1 Antipathozoanthus remengesaui
AATAATGGACCTTGTTGATACGCTAAAAAGTAAGGGGTGCGAGGCCAAAACTATTTTTATGCTTTTGTGATTATCACACAATATTACCGATATTCCTAATAGACAGACATAACAAAGATATGGTCACTTGTTATGTTTCATATCATATTTTATAACTGATTTATGCTAAACAGATTTCTATGCGAAATATCTCTACAACTCAAACAAAATGCTGAAGTTAAAATACTGATAGAAATACTTTGCAATAAAAACCAAAAATGTTCAAGGGTCTACCCATGCCAGTGCTTTGATTTGTAGTTGCAACGTTGTTAAAAGTTACGAGTACTACATACTACTCAAACCTGTGCATTGACATCGCATTCAGCTTCAACAAGAGCACGGACAGCAGCTTCGTTGCTTTGTTTTACTGCAAGGTGGAGTGCAGTATCTTTGTCCTCGTTCCTGTTATCATTGATGTTGGCAACATGTGGAATCAGCAATTTAACTGTGGCACCGGAATAATCTCTGCAAAATGTAGCACTTGGTTACATCATTAACTCTACTTCATTAACTCTATTCAGACTGGGAATAGTCTCTGCAAAATGTAGCACTTGGTTACATCATTAACCATAGTAACTTGTCGATCCTCCCCCCTCCACTCTCCACTTCACATTTTTGCGATTTATTTTCAGGCATTTTCAAATGTTCCAAAATGGTTTGTGCTAGCTACTAGAAATTACATATTAACCCTTGAACGTATGGGCGCACAACCATAATAGAGGTTGAAGGGGGTGGGAAATGTGGACCCCCCCCCCGTAATTTTTGTAATACATCTCCGCTCAGATTGAAATTTAGTATGGATTATATTTGACATGTTTATACCTTTACCTGAGAAAATTCTGTAATCTGATTGGTCGACAGCAGCGGCATTTTAGCTTAACTTTGAAATACCTACATGCGAAAATTACAGATAATTCCCGCCATTAGGGGACGTGCGCTCGCCAGCAAGTTTCCAGCCATTAAGCGACGTGCACGCAAGAAATTCGAATTGCTAATTTTTGAGTGCTGCTAAATTCAGTGCATAGAGTGGAAGAAGAGATTATTATGAATGTACTTCCATCGTTTTCTTAAAAGCATATTTTTTTGCACTCAAACAAAATGTAGGAGGTCATACTTTTAAAGGAAATTAAACCTGCAGTGAAAAATAGATTACCTTGCTGCACTGATTTGTTGTCTGAAATTTCAGACCTGAAAACCGTCACATAAAGAAGAACGGAGTAAAAACATTTTGGTATTTTGCCAGTATTTTGTCGATGGATGCTGTGGATGTTAGATTTTGACATCACTGCACTCGGGAAGGGACTTCTCGCGTGTTTTAATGTCGTCTTTGCAGCCTGGCCTGAGCGAGTTACACTCGTAATCATATCAAAATACCGAAATGGAAAAAGTTATTTTCTCGATAGGCTGTGACTCCTTTAAGTTTCAAGCCGAAATACTCGACAGATGAATATCGTTCTTCTTCAGAGGACGAGCATGCAGTACATGCAAGATCCCGTCCCGAGCCCAGTGACGTCAAAATTCAAGATGGCGGCTTCCATCAACAAAATACTGAAATGTTTTTGCTCCATTCTCGTTTATGCGACGGTTTTCAGCTCTGAAATTTCACATCACAAATCAGTACAACAAGGTCTTTTAGTTGTCCGAAAATGTATTTTTCACTGTAGGTTTCCTTTAAGAACAAAAACTTTCAGCCTGTTTACTGTTCTTAGCTAGTTTTCACAATGTTGTTCGGCAAATCTCAGCCTGGTCTCATAGAGTTTGTTCTTATAGCGTGTGTTGTAAACTAAAGCCCCATTTACACTATAGAAAAACCTCGCCCGGAACCATAAAAAGTCGGTACGCCTATAGCCCCAAAAACCGAGAAAATATGAGTCCGGACCTCTTTTGCTGTTCGAAAGCGCTGTGTAAACGTATCTTCGTCCTGTACCGTCAATGAAAATCTGGTCCTGTACTATCAATGAAAATCAACAGTGTAAGCAGTGCGCAAATTACGCAGCTTTAGGCCTCTACCACTTTTTAATGCGTCCGGACCAGGTTTTTTCTGTTGTGTAAATGAGGCTTAAAGGTATGTGCAACAACAACAAATTTCACACTAATCGCAATAGTTAATATGAATATATAATCAATTTGATGACAACATTAACTTCATTTGATATCTCATTCGCTGCGCTTATTTTTTTACAAAAACTACGCTTTCATGATCACGCCCTCATGATAGGATTTGTTGTGTGTGTTCGCCGGCGTCGGGTAAAATGTATCTGCTGATGTCTTGAATGCTGCTCTTCGTTTTTTTGCTCTAACGAAGGGCAAGCGCTCGAAAAGCCAGCTGAAACTTTTCATCCTCGCGGGGAAACACACAAGCTAAATTTTGCTTGATCTGACCTATCATTTGGCTTACTCGCAGAAAAACCTAGTTTAACGGGAGGTTTCAATTCCTCAGCCAACAAAAACTAAATTGAATCAGCCACGCAGTCTAACTCTAAACATCACGTTTCTTTCACTATACTTTGGTTTCACTCAAAAGCGGTTTACATAAGGTTTAAATTGAAATGATCCTTTGGTGAAATAAAACTCAAGTAGTGATAAACAATTAAACTAACTTGCAATCCCATGACAGTTGAATGAATTGAAAAACCTTTTCAATAATATTGTAAACGGATAGTACGCAAAAGCTTTTAAATAGTACTGTCATCCTTCAGTAAAATGCATCATTTTTGAGCGATTTTGAACTCTGAACAAGAAATGTAACTATATATATGAAAAATCATTGCATTTACAGTGTCACATTCGAGTGACAATAAACTCGGGTACTGATTGGGTATACATTAATTTAAATGCGAGTTTAGACTTGCTTCTTCTCAACACAAAACAAATTAAATTTTGGACAATATGTTTAATAAAAACAAAGACGGTAGAATGTTATCTTTTCGCACCCTGCATATGCATAATTATGAAGCACACGCATTGTTTTATTGACGACAATGACTTGAAAGACATACAATAGCGGTCGTTCGCACATTGTTCGAGCTCAGCTTACTCCCAGACTCTATTTACATTTTGTTTGTTGAAAGGTTAAACAAGATTATACCCGCCTTGAGTGTCAAGCAAAGATTCAGCAGATCCACGCATCCTCGGCACGCTATACAGTACAAAAGCAAAGTACAACGCAAACAGTTCGCCTCATAGACACGTGCAAAGCTCAGAGCAACCTCTTGAGGAACACTAACATAAGATCGCCATTTATTTTGCAAAAACTAAAGCTCATCATGGTTGCCACATTGTTAGTCCATGAAAAGAGAAGCTATTCCTAAATTGCGTTTAAAACTGTAAACAACTTGATCAATTTTAACCGTGATCGATCGAGTTAACCAAACGCTTGCCCCAGCGCGGGAGAAACAGAACTTCAAAGTTACTGTTTTGCTATCTTGTCCAAGCTTGCCCCATCTGAACAAAGGTTCGCGAGGGACGCTTTGTGTCAAATAGTAAGGGAACTGGTCTTTAAGCAAGATTAGGAATAACAATTACTATCAGTTCAGTGCGAACCTTGCACAAAAGTGTACTCAAGAAATCGGAACAATACCAAAGTGATCGAATAAATCTCTCAAACAGCATTTTAAAAATCGATAATTTTAGACCTAGTTCCGTTTGTTAAGTGCTCCAATCCTAAAACAATACCACCACCGACTGCGAAGTTTCTATTTCTTAATTCTGATCTGAATTAAAGTGCAAAATGATAATTGTCGATATCCGCGCATTTCACGAAATTAAACACACTCGCTTTTATCTTAAAGTATTTTGTTAGTTAAATTGGTATCCAAGTTAGCATTATATGAAATTAGGGCATTAGGCCCCGACCCTAGTCTTAATAGCGAGACAATAAAGAGAAAGGCAACTCGTGCAGGTAATTGGAACAATGCGATAGTTCGCAGCGGTCGAGATGTCAATATTAGGGGGGGCAATATCGGCGGTATTGTTATGATAAATGGGGCATTGGGTCAGCACGCGTGCACCGATACTGATAAGTTACTATACACAATAGACCTGTGGAGCTCAGGCAGTGAGGAGTACACGGCCAAATCTCAGCGTTTCTTGAACGACCAAAAAGATTAAGAAGCATGACAAAGGCAACAGAAGGTTGTTCAGGTGAAAGTTCCCAAGCGAACTCAATTGAGTGCGAGAATAAGGAGAAAGATGGCGCCGAGAGCTCAAGATACCGAAAGTGGGCACTTCTTGATAGAAGTCGGAGACTGAAAGCCAGTGCACGGGAAAGGAAGAGGCGACATGTGTTGAACAATGCTTTAGAACTGTTAAGGAAAAAGGTCCCTTGCGTGGATCAAAATCCACAAAAACTGTCCAAAATTGAGGTGCTACGTCTGGCTATAGATTATATAGCAATGTTGAGTTGCTATCTTAACAGTGCGCAAGCGATACCTGCGGGAGCTATCCTGCCGCATCAGGCTACAGCGACAACGGTATTCGTGGATCAAACGACCACCTACACCTCAGCCGTATTCTACCCTCCAAAGTCTACACAATCACCAGAACACTCATCGCAATTCAGCCAGGTAAGAATATATCATTAACAATTAATTCCCTCTAATTTCCTTATGCTCTGTAGAAGTCTTGACAATAATACAAAGTCGAAATTTGTCCTTCGCATTGCCTTGCTTGTCTCAAAACTGTTTATGAGCTCAGAGACTTTGCAACTCTCAGTGGGTCGTTAGGGGTAGTTATTGTTTTGAGGTTTTGCCACCATCAACTGCCAATATTTCTTGTAGTTTAGCACGTGCTTTGATGACTGTACATTTACAAACGAATTATCATTTTTATTTTCTGCAGGTCCCCGAACACTATGGGATTAAAAGATCAGAGCTGGACATATATCTAAAGGGGTTTCAAGGACTTTGAATTTCAAGTCACAACTGAATATATAGACCTTTTGTATATAAATATTATGGACATATTTCAAATTATGCTTGTAAAGAGAAACAAAATGCTAGAAATATAACTCTATGAGTTTTGCAATATTTCAAATAGGCTCCAATTTTTAGGGGAAGACGCTATATCGCAGGCGAACAGATTTGCAAATTCTCGCATTTTCAAAATGCAAAATCTCTTCATAAGATCCATTCTGTAATAATTTATAGTTCTTCTGTTCACAACTATATATATTTTATTGTAAACAATTTGTAAAGCTACTTTCTTGTTTCTAACTCGACTCGCATTCGTAATGTTTTCCAAAGAAATAAAAGTTTTACAAAAAAAACCCAAGCGTATGAAGGAATCCGATTTCTTAGTTACCCTCGCGTTCATTTCCACGTAACGTAACGTATCGTGATTTGGTTTGTTAGCGTAAGAGCTGCAGGCAGTGTAAATAAATTGCATTATAGACTCAAATAATAAACACTAAAACATAAGGTGCGCTTTTATGATTTCCCTCGTCTTAAATGTAGTTTATATTTGCTCTTTGGCAAAAATGCGTGCCATACAACATACAGACAAAGTTTCTGCTGTTCCCATGCACAATGCACAGTCTTATCTTTGCAGTATGACCAACCAAAGCTAACAGATAAAGACAAAAAAAGTCAAAGTTTGTGATATCTGAGTTCGGTTTACATTTCCCATGGGACAGAGTATAAAAACACCAATAAATGATCACAGCAGTAGCAATTTTTGGCTTTAGGAACTCCACGGTAAAGTTAGACAAGAAAGATTCGCCAGGTCTGGATTTAGTAATTGTGACAAGTTGTGCAAACAAACATGCTGGTTTTCAAACTATGTGAATGTTCACGGTGAAGCGGGTAAATATGTACTTAAACCAACGGCTCCAGACTGGAACTTCGACAGTAATTTTACCGGTGGCTATAAAACAATAAAAGCAAGAAACGCCCTCGAGTCGCGCGCTTTTATGGGCAATATTCCAATATGTAAGTAAAAATCATTTTGTATTCCGTGGTAGCTTCGTATGTCAGCAATTCGGAGCCCATAACACCTCCAAAATCGGCTTTAAGCTTTAATGAAGTCAGCATTTGAAGTTCTTTGTTTGGTTTCCACGTGGTTTAATTATCAATTGCAAACAAGTCTTAAACCACTCAACGGCATAATTTGTAAAAATACACTAGCGCAAAGTAAAGGGGTTTTGAAATTCGGACATGCTCTACTTTGAAGGTGGACAGGCCCACGCAGTAAACATTGAATATACGCTGAAATTTATTGATTTATGCATCAGAGCACATTGTAGTAAAACTACAAATCCATTCATGGTACGAAACAATAGATGGGTTATTTTTCCACTTGCTTAAGCATCCCGCCGTATGTTAATGAACAAGGCCAGCCGGCACAAAATACTCTTATAAGTTGTACTTTGGTTGAGAGTTCACTTCGTGTTTGTTTTCCCTTCAGGTTTTTAGTGATGAACAAGCTTATTGTACAGTTGTAAGGAGTTCAATATTTTCAACGCGTTCTCTCGAAATTCCGTGAAAGTTGCTCTAGTAACGGTCTACTAATCTCTAGTACTAATCAGCCACGTGGATTTTTCACTTAGCTTAAATATAATAGCTCTTTGTTTCGGAGTAGAAATCGCGCCACAAAACCGCATTCAATCAACCGTATGAAACAAAAACGAGCGATTTTTAGAGCATTTGCTGAACGAGCCAAGAAAAACGGAAATGTTTACGCTTGTGTTTCAGTTTCGACCACGTTTACTCATCAGTGGCAAAACGTTGGCGAGGAGGTAGATCTTCGAATTGTCTTCGTGAGAAAGTAATTTTCTTCATTATGACCCAATGAAAAAATCCCATATTATTCACTTGATATTTATCGTGATTAGATTCATTAACACAATGGACCAACCGAATAGTCAAAATAAGCCTGACCGGAAACGTTTACTTCTTCTCTTTGTAACTGCACAGATATTTGGTTTTCTTGTTTTTATTAACGCTGCGAGAATTTGGGTTAAATGGAAGTGAACTCAATTACTACAGACAAACCGCTAATACACAGCTTTAATAAAAATCTGATACACGGGACAAAGTCCAATTTCGTAAAACACGACATCTTTCTCAGCGATATTGTTTAAGATTTTCTATTTTGCACTGACACGACATTTTATCAAAATAAACGGCATTACATGCAAATCATTAGTAACAAAGGTAGAAGAGAGAAATAAGACTCCGAATTTCTTTGTGGATTTTGTGCAACTGAATTTCAAAAGCACGTAGGACAATATTGTGGAAATAGCGCACAGGCTACTACTTTTCGTTTCCCGCCCTGAGCACTTCAAAACTAAACGAACTTGCTTTGTGTGATATCCAATTACACGTTGAACGAAAATTTCTTAGTAGATGTCACGATATCACGACACATGCCAAGAGTTTGAAATCACTGAAACCGAAAAAATAAAAGTTAACACAACATAATGACTCGGTTCAAAATGTACAAAACTTGTTGTAATGGGTGATCAAGAGTTTGAACAGCGCAAAACAGCTATTGGTCATTGGCTAACACAGCTGGCTTGATCAATATTTTAAAAAATCCTTATCAAGTGGCTAATAATGATAATTGGGTGAGGGGCAAAACTTTGTTTTAAAAAATAATGTTATTACATAATTAGCCACAATAACGAATTTAATATAACAAAGACTCCGCAGAGTTTCTGGCTCGTCAAAATAACAGTTTATACTTTAATTATCTATCGTCTTGGTATCAAAGTACATTTAGTTATAAAACGGATAGCTTTGATTTCACGGCAAAGCCGCTGATAGCATAAACGAAAGGAAATTAGCAGAGACCGAATTTGCTTTTAGTAACATCTCAACAATAAAACAGATATTGGGTTAAATATCACAGGCATTGCTTTTGGAATAACTTGGATCCATAGTATTCTTTACAAAATTCCAGAACTTTGTAACAGAGCGTGTGTTAGATTGTGTTTGAATTGAATGGGCGAAATGCGGACATAGATTAACTTGCACCTGATAAATCATAGCACTAAGAACTAAAGAAACCGAATCGAGATTCTTTCCAACTCGTCAATTTTATACGAAGCCAACGTGAAATATATCGCCAAACCTAATCACACACAACGCGAGAGTTTTACAAAACACCAAATTTCCGTATAATTGTGGAAGGTAGTTGGGTTTTGAAGTTTGTGTATAATAGTTTGGCATTGGTCAACACAGCGGCAGGTGGCCAGAGGCGAGTATATTTCAATAGAAACAATAGCAAGGGATGGCTGGTAAAAGCGTGCCCGCTTTCAAAGGCCGTGGTTTGTTTTTAGAAGCCGGTTATAGTGTGTACTTGTACAGGGATTTGAACAATATGCTGAATAGAATGTGCAAGTTTACCGACTCGAAACCATGTTTTGACCGGAAATCTTCTCTTTAGAAGCAATCACATCAAAAATTAGAATAAAGACAGCAACAGAAACAATACGATTATCGAAATTCAGTTTGGTTATCTTTGCGTCAGGGCCAGTTATTTCGAGCTGCAATCGGAATTTTATATTATCTGGTCAAGGGAAATCTTTGATCTATTCAGCGCTAACACGTGAATGGCTTAAAGCCCCCACACAATATCACAAAGGCCGTTAAAGTCTATAGTAAGACGATTCTTTTAAACTGCTTTGATCTCTTGTTGTTCGCTAAATCAGCTATCGCACTGCAAAGTTATGAAAAACTAGAGCAATGGTATTTCACGAATGCACATAATTTCTTTAGCAATATATCCAATTCTGACAAGGAACTTATATTTTTTGTTTTTTGTTCTGTTCTGCCTAAAATTTATGATTTTGACTGCGTTGTTAGAGCAGATTAATGTTTAGTCAACTTGGCTCTGAAAGTTTAATGTTCATGGCAAAATACAATAAACCTAATTGTTCTGAATTTTGCACATTTGAAATCACCATGAAAAGTTTGAGCTAATCTTAGTTCAGATATTGCGGTCAAACGAAAGCGTGGAATAGCACAAAGAAAAAAAGAAAGAAAGAAGAATTTGCATAAGCTCTTATTATCGACATTATTCATGATCTTTATAACATTATTACCAGAGACAGAAAAGAACAAAACTGTAGGATCTGCGTCAAGCAGTCACTGATAATGCGTTGGGAAGATGGAATTCTGGGTTGTCAAATATCAGTGGCCTTTGGCGCGGCAATCCAGTCTTTGCGGGTTTATGGACAGTTAAGGAGTCAATGGCACAGATACTGACATCCAACATTAAAATCACAAATAAATTTGAGTTCAGTTCATCAACATCAAATTGCACATCAACATAAAGATAAACTCTAACATCAGTGAACAACTGCGTCAATAAAACCACAGCACTTCAGCAATCACGAAAACAATATCAATATCAATACCAACATTAACACAAACATCAACTACACGTATTTTGAAGTGTAAATGAATTTGCTACCCCTTTGGGTTTGAAAAAAGTCTTTAAACTTTGAACAATTATGTCAGATGTTTACATGTAAAATATTCCTTTCATTTTTTTATTTTTTTTAAAAATTTTGCATTCATATGAAGCTATCTGCATTGCCTATAACATTTTTCAGCTGAAACGTAAGAAAACAATATTCCTGCTGTTTATTTTTTTGAAATTTTGCGAAATTCCAATATGGCGGTTTTTATCCAATCTGGTAACCATGGAAACAGTCAGATCGTCTCGTGACCAGCCTTAATTGAACGCTTACTGCCCAATTAACAATCCTGCCTACAGAGGGGGAGGGGGAGGGTCCTCGAACCCCCTATTGCCTGTATATGTTTGCCCTACAGAAGGGGAGGGGGGGGCATCGAACCCCCTATTGCCTTTATATGTTTGGCGACATAGTTATAAGATCGATGTATGTTGAATAAAAGATAAAATATATGAGGAAGTGATAGTTATCTTTGTTGAAGGAGATGCTGTTCAAAGTTTCTATCTATCTATTATATATATAAGATCTCTCTCTCTCTCTCTCTCTCTCTCTCTCTCTCTCTCCTGTTCCTCCTCCTGGTCCTCCTCCTCCTTCTTATCATCCGCTTCTCAC
>JANSTR010160505.1:0-10068 GCA_025434805.1 Antipathozoanthus remengesaui
CGCTGCCCGGCTGTAATTGTTGCTTTGCACAAATGCAGATAATCTCTGGCAGAAACTGATGCCGCTGCCCGGCTGTAATTGTTGCTTTGCACAAATGCAGATAATCTCTGGCAGAAACTGATGCCGCTGCCCGGCTGTATTTGTTGCTTTGCACAAATGCAGATAATCTCTGGCAGAAACTGATACCGCTGCCCGGCTGTATTTGTTGCTTTGAACAAATGCAGATAATCTCTGGCAGAAACTGATACCACTGCCCGGCTTTATTTGTTGCTTTGCATAAATGCAGATAATCTCTGGCAGAAACTGATACCGCTGCCCGGCTTTATTTGTTGCTTTGCACAAATGCAGATATAATCTCTGGCAGAAACTGATACCGCTACTCTCACAAAGTTCTCGACGATGATACTGGAGAGTGTCCCTGTCATTCTCTCGTCGAAGTACTGGGATGCGGGAAAGAGACTTAACGCTCTTCCGCTGAAAACCATATTTACCATAAAAAATGCGTTTTCAATCCACTAAAACGTGGTGAATACATTGCTTGGAGGAAAAATGATTGCTATGGTTTTACTTCCAGAGATGAGAAGGCGGATTAGTCGTAGGATAATGTATTCATTAATTAGGCTCGTTACAACTTGTATCGCTGAGCACTTTAAAGTTTGAAAAGTGTTATTTTACAGCAAAATCCTCGGCTTATCTAAACACCTTACCATTCTGTTAACCACTTGCATCTTTGCAAAATACCATACATAAATCCCATTTAACATACATACAACTCATTTAACACAGTTGTAACTATTACAAACTTGACAGCCGATGTACTTTCGGTAGACGTTCTTATAAGAAAAGAGGGTAGCTCTGGGTTCTGCTGCTGGTAATCCATAAGGATCAGTACTACAGTTAATGAGCATTCACTTCTTTTATTTGATTCAGGTTACTACTGGTACGTGAACAAGCACCCAAAAAATCAAACGACGGTTTCTGTGAGGTACTTCCACGGCTGGTTTGGTGAGTGATCAACACTCTACTAAGTTTTTAATTCGGCAAACCTAAACAGGCTTCTATTAGTCAGCAAAACGAATGCCAGAAATCTGGAATAAACGCATGCAAACACACCTTCAAAAAGGTATAAATCTTAGTTAATGAAATAAAACCACAGATAAAACTGTGCACTATCCGCCTATGCAATGTACTCAATGCTATGTCGTGTTATAAAGCACGCAACTTTACAAGTTTGAGTAAAAACCATAATTGACAGCATGATTTAAGGCCGTTTAAAATGGAAATGACAGCTATGGCTGATAGTGAACGTATCTAGAATCCGTTGTAAGCCCGATGCAACAGATCGCTAAACCCCTATGCACGGTGAAACACCACGTGACTCTAGTCGGTTTAACTGGCCGAGGACATAGAGGAGAATGCAAGCTTGATGGTGAAAATGGTACGAGCACCTGTAAAAGACAAGCAGGAGGTATTAATCGTGATGGCAGGAAGCAAATCACTAGCTTCCCACGCTGATCTATTTTACTTCGTAGTTAGCAAGATATTGACTTGTTTAAACAGCCAACGAACTGCACAGTCAGTTTATTTCATGCACAGGCATGTATACAAAAATATGCGGTTTAGGAACTAGTATTACCGACGTATTTTGAAAGTACATCAAACTCTTATTAAATAGTTTGAAAAACTATAGTCTGTGTCGGGCGTACAGTAAAACCAACCAAGGATTTACAAAACATATAAGGTTGGAAAAAAGCTGCATCTGATGCTCCTACGAAGGACTAACGCTCCAAACGTGAGCTTTCTTCCAACCTCAAGGCGCGGAAAATTGTTTTGTAAACCCTTGGTTGATTTTATTATATATTTAGAAAGTAACTTGGAATTTCGATAGCACCTTTTCAAAAAAACATGTTCTTATAGTGTCACCTACTGGGCAAAATAAACAAATCTTTCACTCAAAATCATGAATGCGACAATTTTAGTTCAATAAGACAAAATCACAAAATCCGCTGACAAGAGACCTAATTCAATGAAGTGTTGTCATTCAAAAATTTGGTTTTCGCTGTTTTTCTTGGATTGAATCTTGGAAAAGCTATGGAGGACGAGTCATTGCATTGTTCAGATGTTATGCGCTGTCAATGACCAAAACAGGAGGAAGGTTCTCACCTGGGTTACGCACAACATAATGGTTACAGGAGGAAGGTTCTCACCTGGGTTACGCACAACATAATGGTTACAAGCAGCTAGTGCCTCGAGGGAATTTTCTACACTCCCCCATTCTAACAATCCAGAGCTTGTTCTGGCAGACGGGTTGGCTGTTAATGTAACAGAATGAGATATTGGATTAAGGGCCGCACTATATATTACCATTTAAACAGTAAATTAAAATGTTCAACAAACTTAATAGTTTCCACAACCTCCTTGCCCCACTATGACGACCCCACCAAAGGGATAGTGCTATGATGACCCCACCAAAGGGCTAGTGCTATGATGACCCCACCAAAGGGCTAGTGCTAAGATGACCCCACCAAAGGGCTAGTGCTATGATGACTCCACCAAAGGGCTAGTGCTATGATGACACCACCAAAGGGCTAGTACTATGATGCCCCCACCAAAGGTCTAGTGCTATGATGACCCCACCAAAGGGCTACTGCTATGATGACCACATCAAAGGGCTCTAGTGCTATGATGACTCCACCAAATGGCTCTACTGCTATGATGGCCCCACCAAAGGGCTAGTTCTATGATGTTCCCACCAACTGACTTGTTCTAAGATATTTCCACCAAAGGGCTTGCTCTAAATGTTCCCACCAAAGGTATAGTTATAAGATGTTTCCACCAAAGGAATTGTGCTAAGACGTTTCTACCAAAGATCTTGTCCTAAGATGTTTTCACCAAAAGGATTGCCCTAAAATGTTTCTACCAAAGATCTTGTCCTAAGATGTTTTTCACCAAAAGGATTAACCTAAGATGTTCTATCAAAGATCTTGTCCTAAGATGTTCTCGTCAAAGGGCTTGTTCTAAGACGTTTCTACCAAAGGTCCTAAGATGTCTTCACCAAAGGGATTGTCCTAAGATGTTTTTACCAAAGACTTTGTCCTAAGATGTTTCTGACAAAGGTCCTAAGATGTTTTCACCAAAGGGATTGTCCTAAGATGTTTTTACCAAAGATTATGTCCTAAGATGTTTCTGCCAAAGGTCCTAAGATGTTTTCACCAAAGAGATTGTCCTAAGATGTTTTTACCAAAGATTTTGTCCTAAGATATTTCTATCAAAGGTACCAAGATGTTTTCACCAAGGGGATTGTCCTAAGATGTTTTTACAAAAGATTTTGTCCTAAGATGTTTTTATCAAAGATTTTGTCCTAAGATGTTTTCACCAAGGGGATTGTCCTAAGATGTTTCTACCAAAGATTTTGTCGTAAGATGTAAGATCACCTACGTACAGTGAGCAAAGAACTTCACATACTACTAATACTTACCGGATGGAAAGACCTTCATATGTAATGGAGCATCGACCTCTTTTTCCTTGCACATCTGAAAATCGATATGATAACTAGTGTTTGACCCTCAAGGACGGTACGGTATATCTAGCTATAGCTAGTCAATTGATTTGCATTTAAACCTGTTGTTTTCATAATGAATCGTATTGTTTCTCAATTAATTTCATTGTAACCTATTATTTTTGTAATACCTTGTATTGTTTTCTTAATCATTCCTATCATTTTGGCAATTAAACCTATCATTTTCATAATAATAGATATTGTTTTCTTAATTAAAACACCGGTTTCAACTCAAGGCATGAACTTATTGCTTCAACTGGAAGAAGGCATTACTGTGAATCTACTTCCATCCATTGCTTCAATGTGTATTTTCTTTCACTCAAACATAATTTTGCAGGTCAAGGTACATCAAGGTTTAAGGCTTTCATATATTGCTTTTCTTGTAACAAAACAAACAGTTTCAAGCAATGAGATAAAACTGGTTCTTCGATCCAGTTGCTTTTGCAATTACCCCTAATCTGATCATAATTCATAATGTTTCTGGAATAAAATGTCTCTTTGCAGTTAATGCTAGCGTTTTCAGATATTAGAGTTCAAGTCAACACCGTTGATCGTAAGCTCCCCTATATATTGTAGATATAGAGGGATGTTAACAGGAGGAACAGAGAAGATATGGAAAAGCTTTTGCTAGGCCAAAATTAACCGCCAGTGGATCTCCCAGGCTGGAGCCTTGTCAGGCAAGGAACAACACTTGCCTCTGTTAGTTGTTCCTCAGTAATGTCTGGTGGAGCATTGTAGAAATGAAGTACTTTGGTTGGAGAAAACACTCCTGAAGAAAACATTAAGGAATTAACACTATTCCAAGGGTTCATACAAGAAATTGCAATCCCTTTTCAAGGCCCAAACTGAGGTGCTCTTACAGCTACTACATGTGTAACTTTAGGTATTTACACTTGTCTTTTGCTCCTTTGCCTTCTACGCTGCCAGTTCCCATCTTTTCTTCGGTTGTTCTTTTGAAAGAATTTAATAACGTTACAAAACTTCTATTCCCAGTAGATTTAGCCCAACTGTCTGCAGACTAATGAATCAATGTCTTCAGTCCACCTCCTCTTCTTCACTTTCGACTGATTTCTTGTTTTTAAAACGTCCTTACTGCTAAAAGAAATTGAGAAAGACCTCCCATTCAACGTTGGGATTACTGGTATCGATAGCAGGCAGCAACGGAACATTCACCATAACTTCGCCAGATTCCTGGTTCTAACATTCTTGCTACTTCTAGTTGCTAAAGAAGTGCTTATCTGATCTTCAAATCGAAAGTCTAATCATTTTCGAAACTCAGGGAAATGTTTTTCAGCTGAAGAAACAAGTATTAAGATTTTATGCAGTGAAACATAAAGCTAGAGATTTGTTAAACTATAAAAGGATACTGTTTTTCTTGCTGGCTTCTGGTGACCAAAATCTAAAGAAACAACAGCAAAAAAGGTTAGGATTAAAGCACGGCACCATTTACAGAATAAAATAGGCTATTCTTTAAAGCCAACGTATTTGTAAAAATAACCTTTCATGGTTTTCACTTGTTTGGCTGTTGCAGTGCAGCAACAGTCCCAGTGTCATATTATACAATAGGGATATTATACAATAGGGATATTATACGATAGGGATATTATACAACAGGGATATTATACAATAGGGATTATCATTTCGAATCCACTTGAAAAGGCATAATATATAGGAATGTTTCAGTTATTAATTGAGATACCAGGAAACTATTTTCTGCGTCTCAAAGCCCTTGCTATCTACATGTATGTCATCTAGTTCCACATATTTTCAATGGAAACAGCCAACAGAACCCCATCCGATAATTCAAAAGCTCACGATTTGCACTGCGTCATTCAAACTATGATGTACAATGGCCTCATCATTGAGTAGTGCCAGCAACCTCATTCCCAGGCTCTTCCCTCTCCCGAGAGAGGTTGAGTCTGGCCACGTAGCACCCGGATTCTGGGTGGTTATAAAATAAATAAATGTGAGATGGGTGCTTAAGACTAATTTATGTTCTTAATTATTCAGGTGGAGCGGGTAACATGTTTTACATTTTCAAAACAAACATATCTAAGTACATTCTGGGTGCCACGTGACCATGGGGAAGAACCTGGGAATGTGGTTGGTTTGCCTATACAGTAAGTTTCTCACCTCTGATTCTTGGAGTTGGTAAAACTCATAAAGGAAGGAGAACCGTCAGGCAGTGCAGGAATGGTGGATGGGTCCACAAGGAAACTTTGCTTGGAGTAACTGCAACCAGAGAGCAATACATCAAGTTCTTGTCCAATTAGCTTCATGGTTGTCAGAATCAAATTTTTTACGTGAACTGTGTGCTCTCAGTGTATGTTAGGGTCAAAAGGTGAAGGGACTGCCAAATAGAAATATACTGTGTTGAATCTTATGTACTTCAAGACAGTCAGTTACAGTTCTGTATAAATATGATTCCTGCAACTCTCTCATTTTCAATGATACTGAAAGAAAAACTTGACAAATTTAAGGCACTTTTTTCACTGTCCAAATAAAGTAAAACATTGCAAAATCATTGTGCAATTATAAACAGCTAACTTGCAGCCACCAAAGAGGTAACAAGAAGATTTTAGCCAAAACTTCGATTGTATTCTGTTTCAACTAAATTATAAAAACTATTAAAATCTAGATCAAATGTAAATCAATCACTGCCTCCACAAGTAAGCACAAAGTATGGTAACTCACTCACCCAAACTCAATCCTCTGTCCAAACAATTGATTGCCAGTAAGACTTTGTATGATTGTGTTGCAGGCAACGTGATCCGTCATTTCTGCCATGGCTGTACCAGTTTTGTTCAACAAGAACTTGATCTGTGTCAAAGGGAATCAAGGATTATCAAATGTTAAACTGGTAAGTTTAATATACTGTAACTATCACAAAAGGTCTACAAATTCTTTTATTTATTAATTCCATTGTTATTATAGTTATGACTGTTTAATATATGGCCATGATAGTACGCATGCTCTGATTGGTTCTTGATAGGTCTGTATTTTCCATATTGTCCATCCATGGCCAATATGGATTTATTGTTAATGACCTAGGCGCACGCATACCCGGTACAATACACCCATGTACCGGCCTTAAGAAAAACACTGCTTATTAACTTCAAACGTTCAGTACTTATGGAAAATATCAAACTGCATCCTCAGTTTGATAATTACTCTCTGTTAATAAGCAGTTGATATTGAATAAGAATATACTCTAAATCCGCGGGCTTAAATCTCATACAACAATTCCTGATGAAGAATGCATTGCGTACCTTCAAAACATTTCCATAGCAACACAGAAGATTGAAGAGTTTGTCACAGTTCATCTTGTTAGCATCCAGCCCATATGCCATTACAACACAACCACCTTGGACCGGTTGTTGATTGTACTGAGTGACGACCGGTGCGTGAACTACCATCCCTCCCCTCCCCCGTACAGCATTGACAGGGGGGCTAAGTAGGCCTTGTTTTACAGCTGGTACTTTGGGAGCAGCGGTTGTGGCAATTAACCCTATCAATAAAGCTTTAGTCAGTCACAGTTCTGGTATGTAGTTGGAGGTAAATGTAAGGAAAATTCACTGTCTTTACTAGCAGTCTCACTTGCTGGTTCACATTTATCACAACTGTATGATGAAATATGTTTTTTTAAAATTTTACAGATAATCAGATGCTTTCAATTACAATACAACATCAATATCACAGTACTCAAAGATGTGCTGACAATGAAAAATTGTTAAAATGTTGTAGCAGTTATCAGAGGCATTTAGTTATAACGCTTCAAGAAAGTTGTAAGTCCTTGTGGAAATGAAGACTCTTAACTATGTCAATGTTATACAACCTCGTCCATCTCTACATGATTTCTAAAATATTCTTTATATCTCTGTTCTTTGACCCTTCATCAATTTACCAGTTCACCAATATTTGGTCTAACTATCAAGTTTGCTCAGTGAAATATTTTCAAGATCTAAGTAACTTGGATATCATTTATTCTTAGAACTTTACACATTCTTAACCTATATTTTTCTAGAACTCAGTTATCTTTCTTGACACCATGGTAAAGAATTTCATAACAACATTATCTAATATAAACTAGGAGAATGATGTAATGCTAACTCTATGCAAGTATTATTGTGTTACACTAGGTGTGTGTACAAGACAAGCAGAAGCACTCTGATTGGTTTCTCGTTTCACGCTATTCAAATTCTTTCATTAGAAATGACAACTTGTGGTTATAACTATTTCTTTTCACAGTGGGAAGAGGGTAGAAGCACTTTGATTGGTCTTTTGTTTCACAAAGTCAACATTCTTTCATTCAAAAATGACAAACAGTGATTGAAGAAAATTATATATTTCTTTCCATGACAGAGGAGAGGGCTTTCAAAGACAAAATCTATGGCAAAGTATGGATGTATTTTGGATAGAAACCAGAGTACTTCTGCTTACAAGTTCCTGGTGCAAACAACACAGTGCAGTGCTGTGAGCACACCATGTGCATGTATGCACACAATTGGCATGGCATCGACTGGTTTGTGGTTATGTCATGCAAGCTAGAGTAAATATACTTATTTTACGTGTTCAATAACTCAAATCATAACTGGAAGTCTGAACTCATAAATAAGAAAGGAAGATCAATAATATTGCCAGGATATTTGGAACTATAAAAACAAAGTATTTATCTTGTTCTCTGTATTATCTAAAAAATGTTGTTCTAGAACAAATTTGCAATGAGTACTAGTACTTTGTTGTACAACAAAGTAATTAACTTATTGTCAAGGAAAAACATATCATCATCAAGTACATGTAGCACTTTATGATGATAGAAAGTTATGTTACCTTCAAATTTAATTATTGAACACGATTAAAGTATATTCATTCCTAAAACTATGCATGACATAAGTCATCTGGGCTGCAATGAAACAATCTTTGGCTGAACAATGAAGCCACATGCATACTAGCAAAGGTATTGTATGCTGTTTATGAGTTGGTCCAAGAAGTGCATCGCTGTGTGTGCCAGTGTCTTCAGTCAAATGATGGAAAATGGTGGAGGTTGAGTGACATTTACAACTGAATCACTGGTAATCAGCAATACCTTAACAATGACACTAACATCCCAAATCAAATGGCACAGGAGCGCAATGTGACGGATCCCGTACCTGAACAATAGGAATTTTGCTATGTATGGGATCATGGGAGTTTTAGTGTCGTGAAGATTGTTGTATGCTAATAGAAAAATTGGGTTAGTAAAAACACTCTTATTCATCTGCAATACAACTTAAATAGAATACAATGTATATATATATATATACAAAAAAATAATATAATAGCTTGAAAAAGGTACATTCTTGATGTACAGATCAACTAGAAAGTTGATATAATAAAAATTAGTAAAATATATTTAAACTAAGTGTACATACATATACTGTAGTTTCTGTCATTTAATGTCTGCTGAATTTTAAATACAATTTACTGAAGATGACGGTCAAATGGCTCTACAGTCTGACAACACTGAAACTTGTGACCTGACACATTCAGTAGTTGAACTTGGCCAAAGTCCTGTAATCAGTTTTCTGAATAACCAATCTTCAAAAATGTTATAATTCAATAATAACTGCAGACATAATTAAACTTGACTGTAATGTCGCCTCTACAAATTATATTACAGTATGTATTTCTAGCTTTGCTTAAATTTTATGTACTCATCTGGTAGACGTATTTGCATAAAATATTTTAATATAGTTTTTAGTTTTTAAAATAGTTTTTATTCATTTAGCTCCAATCACTATCAACAATTGAGCTTGACCCTGAGGTCATGGTAAAATTCTGGGACTTTTTCAGGAAATTTCAAGGTCAGTAGGAATTTTAAGGACCCTGGAATACTTCATGATGAGCTGTGTGGTTAGCAGCCTGTAGAATTTGAGTAGTTTTCGTAAATTTCCTGCAGACAATCAAAAGAACTTAATATGTTTATAATTCCATGAACCAAACAAGAAACAAATTATCTGAAAACAATTATTATCCGAGTTTCCAGGGCCCTCTAAAATAATCCTCATTTTTCAAGAAATTTCAGCCCTTAACAAAAAATTTTCAAATTCAAGTAATTAAAGATTTTCAGAATACACACAAATTGTGGGCCTATCATCTCCAGCTTTCAAATTTCTGTAAGAACTAAAACTTCTTCCTTACTAAAAACATGAGACAAAGATAACAAAACTAATTACAGTACTGTAAGTACTATCTTACAGCACATTAACTAAACCTCAGTTTCTAAAGCAGAAATAATGAAATGACAATGAATACCTCAGAGAGTAGTATTAACTGATTAATAAATAAAGTTTAAATTTCCTTTAACTGCCTATGCAATGAAGAACTACTTTGTGATACTAATTAATAAATTTGATTCTTTACCTGGCCCTTTTGGCTGTGTGTAGTCATAGGTTTCAGAATCATTCTTCCACACATTTAGGGACGTCGCCTGAAATGAATAATTATATAAAATTGTGCAGAATGATGTA
>JANSTR010160516.1:0-10067 GCA_025434805.1 Antipathozoanthus remengesaui
AAAGTACACCAGCTGCACATGCTACGGTTCTCGTCCGTCTCAATCTCTATAATTTGACCATCGTATTTAGGGAGTATAGATACTATTACCCGATACCACTTTTTTAGGTAAAAGTAAGAGGAAAAACGTCACCAATTTATTTTGCCACATATTTCGGCCTGAGAGTGCTGAAAATGGTATTTTAAGGCTTCCAATTTTCAAAATTTTCTGGGGGAGCATGCCCCATGCCCCAGACCCCCTAAAAACTCGCGCCTTCGGCGCTCGTTGTCCCAATTTATGATGGTCCATAGGTTGGACACTCTGATTACAGCAATTTAGAAATAATCATTAGTATTTTTTAGTAATCATAGTATTTTTTTAAATTTACTGCTAAAAACCGTAAAAATACATAAATCTTAAAGACTTAAAGACCTTACTATGAGATAGAAAATGGTGCGAGCCCCAGGGCTCCACAAACTCTTTGCTCTGGGCTCCAGACAGGAAAAAATTTCGAGATCCGGGCTCCACAGCTAAAAAAACGGGACTCCGGGGCTCTTTTATCAAGCAGACCAAAAAGAAATCGATTTAAGCCATATAATCAACAACTTTAATATGCCTTTGGGTGAAAACTTTGAAAAACAGCGAATGCGTATGGTTTGTCGCGATCGACAAAGTGGTGTCTAGAATTAGAAGAGAGGTCTCCGATGTGATTACTATCGACTTAGGTCCTGAATTCATCAAACGTCCATCCGACTGATGAAGAAGCTGAAGAACTCAAGCTTTTATCCAGTGGATCACTGTTGCAGTGTGGATGCAGTCGTTTTGTCCGTCTTCCCGTGTGGACGAAGATCAATTGATGCGGATAAATTTAAAAACACGGTTTCCAAATTCAACCGGCGCACTGTGGACGCACCCTGAATGAGGTTCTTTTATGTGAAATTTGCGTTGATATTTTCATCTCATGTAATACTCATGTAACGCAGTTTCGAGTTGGTAACGTTTGTTGTTTTTCGTTCTGAATCTGTTCATCTCTATCTGATATCTCTAGAGCGTGTTTCAGTTTCGTGTTTTGAAGCTTGTTTTCTGCACTTTTACGAGTTACAGTTAGATCAGTTGTCCAGAAGGACACAAACGTTGTTACAAGCGAGTTATGTGTATGTTAAGGACAAAAACATGGAGACCACCACCAGTACAAGTATGCCGGGTAAGTATAAGACCAGTATAAACCGTTAAGTATTAGGGGGGTGGGGAAGTTGTTGACACGCCCTCCCCCAATCAAGGTTTTGGATCTGAACTATTTCCTATCAGATTGCCAAATGATTTTGTACAGCTGAAGTACCCACATTGTTTGACACTGGATCACATCAACAAATTAAACCCAAAAAATTACAAGTTACACTACTATTTCTCTTATTTTCTTTTTATTAAATAAAAATCTAAAAAACCGCCATCATGGAATTTTCAAGTTGCTAAAATGGCAACAGCTTTCAATCATATGACAATTGTTTGCATGGAATTCATTAGTACACCGTTTACTAATTGCATGGCAAACAGCATGCCCTTAACTACCCTCTCCCCCCTAGATGTTTGGTTATACATTCACAAATTAACATGCGACAGAGGTTACTGGTAATCGCGGCCTTCAAAGGACCCAACTATTCACTACATAAATTTACAATTTTACAAAAGTGGAGGCGAATGTCACTTGAAACGTGTCCACGCATGCGTGAAGCCCAAAAAGATAACTTCATACAAAGCATTGTTAACTGGTTTCTTGTATATACTAAATTTAGCATGTGTTTAAAATCTGTTACGTGGTACCTGCCCATTCTTAATATTCTCGCAACTCATTTTTTCCCAAACCATGCGTTAAATCCAATTCGCTCAGATAACTCAATTTCCGAGAATGAATAATGGCAGTTCACTGTTTCTCAGCAACAGGCCACGTGAACAACTTGGACAATCAATAATAAGCTGCTTCTGTCAAGTGCAATGATTGTCCGATTAACAGCATGCTGTTGTCGGACAGTCTGGAATGAGCCAATCAGATTTGAGGACATTGTTATTTTTATAGTAATACTAAGAGGCTTAATTTCATCCTCTAGAGAACACGCTCACCGCATACAGACATAACTATATATACAGCTAAGTCGCGATCATCCAGGTGATCAACTTTTGCGCACCAGGCTGTGATTGTAGCACCATCCCAGAAGACTGCGCGCACAAAAAGATCCCAAAATGGCTGCCATTTTTAAAGATCACTCATCGG
The DNA here is from genome assembly GCA_025434805.1 of Antipathozoanthus remengesaui. NCBI lineage: Eukaryota > Metazoa > Cnidaria > Anthozoa > Zoantharia > Parazoanthidae > Antipathozoanthus > Antipathozoanthus remengesaui. The sequence goes on from JANSTR010160516.1 coordinate 2,249, forward strand.
TCGTGAAGTGGTCTTAGAATATCGGAAATTCGTCAACTTTGAATGCTTTTATCAGTTTCAACTTTTACTTCAATTTTATTAAGTTTCGGAAAGCTTTCGCTAATCCAGAAACTGCTCAGATGTTGGTGTAATTTGCGATTTTGTTGAGGGAGGAAACCGGAGTACCCGGAGAAAGTCCCCGAAGTCAGAGAGGGAGCGCAAACCCAACTCACTTACTTCCCAGGGCGGGAATCGAACCTGGGTCGCATTGGTGAGAGATGACCCGCGTCGACTGGTTTGTGGATAATATAGAGAGGACATTGCATGGTTGCACAGACAATCTAGCCTGTGAAGTAAAGCTACAGTTGGGTCGACTGGTTTGTGGATAATATAGAGAGGACATTGCATGGTTGCACGGGCAATCTAGCCTGTGAAGTAAAGCTACAGTTGCGTAGACTGGTTTTTTGGATAATATAGAGAGGACGTCGCATGGCTGCACGGACAATCTAGCCTGTGAAGTAAAGCTACAGTTGCGTCGACTGCGGGTTTGTGGATAATATAGAGAGGACATTGCATGGCTGCACAGACAATCTAGCCTGTGAAGTAAAGCTACAGTTGGGTCGACTGGTTCTGTAGTTAATACATAAAGGATAATACATGGCCGCGCAGAGCAGAAAGCAATTTCGTAATTCCAGTCGGCCATGTATTGTACTATTTATTGTATAAACACCATTGAAATACCAAACCATTTCACTTTAAACCATTTTGTAATAAGGTGCGAAAGGCGTAATTTGTTGTGTAGCCATAGCAACAGTGATATGTATGATGTTTTCAAGCGAACGCTCGCCTGGTATTTCATCTGTGTTTACATATTAAATAAATATGTAACGTATAAATTTCCACAAAAAACTCCTGGCGTTCACGGTTTTCGGGGTTGACAATAAAACGCCAAGGGAAAATATTCCACTAAAAGACACCTCATTTGTACTGTTTTATCTAATAAAATCTGTATTGATCTCTCTGCCTACTAAACACTTAAGTCTAACTATCCCCGGCTGCCGGCGCTTCGCTATTGTCTGCTGGTTCCGTCTCTCCTGTTCCACCGTTCTCAGTCGGTGTTTCGTCCATGTTCTCACTCTGTTCCGTGTTTTTCACTTGTTCTGATGTTTCTGGCTGTTCAGAATTTTCAGCTTGTGGTTCAGCTTCAGCTGTTGTCTCGCCGTCATCTTTCTTCTCTTCTTCCTCGTTTGGTTTCTGTTCTTCTGCATCCCCAGTTTTCTCTCCGTCAACTTCCTCAGCTGCATTCGTTGGCGCACTTTCTTCAGCCGGCGTCGTTGCCGCTTCTGTGCTTTCCGTCGCTGCCGCTTCTGTGCTTTCCGCCGCAGGTGCCTCGTCTGGGGAAACCACTTCCTGTGTCGTCTCGTCTTGTCGTGTTTCCTCCTCTTTGTTCTCCTCCTCCTCTTTCTTTTGCTCCGTAGCTTCCGGCTCAGCAGCCGTTGCTACTTCCGGTTTGGCGTGATGTTCGATTTCCGGTTCGGTTTCAGTCCTCGGTTGCGTTGTATGCTCGACTTGCTCTTGGACTGGGACTGAGTCCTTGTGTTCTGCCTGCGCCTCCTGTCCCAGCGGTTCCTCTCTCGGCTCACTGTCAGATTTGCTTTGTACGTCTTCTTTTGGTTTGTCCTCTGCAATTTTGTACAGTAACATGTGATGAGATTTTTGCCCATAGTTTGGTATGTGCATTGTCGTAGCTTGACTGGAAAGCCAGACGAGTGACGGAGAAACATAGGAACCCCGTCTAGCTACGGCAGTAATTTCATGTAGCTTTTTGGGGTGCCCAGCAACCTGAATAAGTTATATTCTTTCTTTTTTAATGTAAAATAAAATGTTGTTGTTGATACTTGCAAACCTCACACGAATTTAATTAAATATAATTGAAATAATAATACAAACAAAATCAAATATTACAAACATATATAGCAAATATTTTGAATTGAAATCAAGTGAACAATGTCAAAGATGGAAGTAGCCGTGTTTCACGGGAAACCAAGTTTACTGACATTAAATTTTTGTTTAGAAATTTAGAACGCGACGTATATCGAGACAAAATATTATAAACAGAGCTGCTGAACCGTAAGTTTTATATTGGAATTGAAAAATGTACAAGATCGAGGGCAAAACGGTAAATTTCTTCGACACATTGGCGGTTAATATACAAGTCCCATACTGCAGCATACAGAGAACTTCAGTTAAGTACAACCAGCAAAACAATAACAGAAAATCAAATAGATGCTATCGACCGAACTCGCATTCAGAAACAAAATACGTGATATGTATGAGCGCGTCCTCTCATTTCCCATAAATCCAATTAAAAAAAAAAGCCTTCATTCATCCCAGCCCATCACGTTTCTGTGGCAACAAGGGTTTTGAAGGCTAGTCCTTTGTTGTTTCAGTTCAAATTTCAAAACTATGAGAGTCATTTTAAAAATCTATATTCAAGCTGGGAAAGTACTTACTTCTTACTTACTAACTCACTCTCTCACTTACTTAGGTTAGTTACTTAGTTTAATAGTTAGTTAGTTACTTATTTATATACTTACTTACTTATACTTATTTACTTACTTACTTACTTACTTACTTACTTACTTACTTACTTACTTACTTACTAACTTACTCACTTACTCACTTGCTTACTTACTTACTTACTAACTTACTCACTTACTCACTTGCTTACTTGCTTGCTTACTCACTCACTTACTCACTTACTTACTTACTTACTTACTTACTTACTTACTCACTCACTCACTCACTTACTTACTTACTTACTTACTAACTTATTTATTTATTTACTTACTTACTTACTTACTTACTTATCTTATCAATGCGGAACTCAACAGCGTCACTTTATTTTAAGTGTATATCACTGTATCGTCGCTTATACATTGACGCGTATTTAAACAGTTTTTGTTCAACTTAATGAAACCAATCGATCGCGTATGTGACCGCTCATAGCCTTCGGCGTTGCCCGATCACAGCAATCATTTGATGACATAATTTTATATACTACTATTACTAGTACTTATATATTTCATGGAGCACAGTTTTCTGAGTAAAATTTTAAAATAACTGAAGGACTTACTCACGGCAGTTGTTCAACGCTGCGCACACATACAGTACATGTAAGTATTGGTAGATTTGTCTTGTTATGTACCTCAGTATTTGTCTGTGTTATTGTAGTTAGAAACAATTAAACAATTTCAGCGGGATTAAGAATGCCAAAACTAGTTTCACTGATTGGTCGCGAAGATACGACATGACCTAAACGAACGGCTGTTCAATCCCCTCTTTCATGTTTTTTCTTCTTTGTTTATAAGCCTAAATCGTACCAGCTCGCATAATCGGTTATTCGCGAGTTATTGTATGTCTTTATTTTCGAGTTGGCCATTTCTCAGCTTAACTGTTACTGCTAATCACTTGGATAAAAGAAGATTGTTCTCCATTTGTTGTAACGAACAAAACAGCGTCCGCTTCTGAAAATTGAGTGGGCAGAAAAACAACACGTCTTGTTCACCAACCTTGCAGGTTATCTTAAATAAGGAAAAACAAATATTTCTGAATTTACATATTTCAAAAAGGCTTTGATTGAAAATGTTTGTTCTTGTGTTAGTTCCTTCGCTTTAGTATTTGGCAGCCATCAACTGGGTTTACTTTTCAGTGTACGTATTAATGTTGAAATATACGATTATCTTTCACTTTTAAAATGTGCAATATTCAATCGGAACAGCACAGAACTGAAGTACCTCCGGTATTGTACTGTGTTGATAAGATTTAACACCTGGCAGATGCCTCAAATTTACCATTCTTATTTTAATATTCGCAGTATTATAAAGCCTCTGAAACTCTTTATAAAATTCTGAATAATGTTTGATGTCTCAATCAATATTTTGCGAGAACTCAGCTCTATGGTAACTCGATGTTTTGATGTTGTGCAGGTGCTATGGTGAGGTGTATTTGGCCTTCAAACTTCAAGTTTACCTTTAAGGTTTGGTTTTAGGGCTAAGAGAAATTAAAATTTCCTATCGCGCGTCAGTCTGTCCGGCATTTCCTAAATTATACACTTTTTATGCAACAGACAACAATAATTATAGTTTAAATTTTGAATTGAAATTGTGATGGCTCAGGAAAACTGTATCAGAAATTATATTTGTTACTGCAAATAAAAATTAAGAAGCTTTAGAAACCTTTGTAGAAATTCATTCACCGTTTTCTAAACAGCTTAAGAATATAAATATTAGAAAAATCGAAAAATACGATTGATTCATACATTATATTAAGCTGTTCTTATCAATAATCTTGTTACTAGCCGAGGTGTGATTTTTTAGAATGTATGTAAATTTAGATATACTGAGTACCATTTTAATAACAAAAAACAAACGATGTAAGTAAAGAATTTCTCTTCAACTTTTCCGATAGTGTGTCTTCCTTCTTACCTCAACGAATTTTAGGAGTTTATACTCTTCCATATTTAAAAAAGCCAACAGTGTCTTTTTTCAGTTTCGTAGTTAAAGGAAAGAGAAATATAACAGATCGATCTGAGTTCACCTCTGAGCTCTGAGCTATGCTTTCTAGTTTCTATGGGCTACGAATATATGTTGCCCGGGATGTGTTGTTTTGTTTTGGGTGAATTATCTTTCCTTTCAGATCGCTTTTTTATGGTCTCCGCCAAACCGGTGATTTATTTCAATAATTTGACTAAACACAGCTTGCAGGAAATGAAAATAGCGTCTGTTTTTCTGCACGACTCCCTACTGATATTGCAAAATAAAACACGGTTGCAAGGGCTGTCGCCAGGAGGCAGAAGGTGAGAAGGGTGTCTCTTTATCTGGGAAAATCAAACAGCAAACGAACAGCCACAACAGTTGCAAAAATTTCGAGTTTCAAAAATGTACAGCAAGAATAACTATTCTTTGTTCCGACCCGAGACCCTGGGGGAACAAACAAATTATTTGAGTGTTTTGTTTCAGTCTGAACGACACAAGCAAGACTAAATGTCATTTTTTAGCGAAAGTTCAAAGATCACTGCTTGCCGATCATCAGAGCAAGAACTAGAACAAAAACCAGTGAAGTTTATTCGATAACTAATCTTTTAAATTATATCGGTTATCTGTGATTCATACCTTCTGGCACGGGGTCTGGGTTTTCTGATGCAGTGGCAACCACTGTAGCCTGCACTTCTTCTTGGTTATTTTTCAAGTCAACATTGGGACTGTTGGCGGCTGCTGTTTCTTGTTGTCGCGGTGGCTGGGCTGGCTGAGGGCTAGATGTGTTAGTGGTTTTCGCCTGGTTACTAGCACTACAACCCATTGCGCTAATCCGACTTTAAGCGCTGGAAAAAACGTCAAACTTGTGTTCCCTTGTGTGTTGCGCGCTCTCGGTTGTCAGACCTCTGAATGAATGATCGTAAAGCTTACAGTTTTGGCTTTGCGTCATCAGTCACGCGTGAAACGGAGCGAGTGGTGCTGCCGGACGATTACCACACTGTTTATAACTGTTTACTTCGGTTTCCCAGCAACGATTATAAATCGTTTACATTTGTCAATTGAAACCATTGATATGCGGGATACAGGAAAAATATTGACACGTCTGTGAAAAAAAAGAACTGTCACAGCAGAAAAGGATTTTCTATTCTTATATTTTACAAAAAAAAGTGTTACTAAGCTATAAAACTGTGATGCATCAGAAAATGTTTAATAGAGCAGAGACAAAATAAAAAAAGCAGAAGTACCTATAATGTACCAATATTAAAGATCGTTATCGCTTTTTGGCTGCATTCAACGCAATCGGTTTGTTGACATGTGGCAAAATTGAATGTCCTTTTAGAAAGTTCATTAGAACTAGAAGCATTATATAATTAATACAGTAGTGACCACTGTCTTTTTCCAAAACTTGTATTGCAAAATATTTTCTTGAAATTGGAAATGGCTCCGTTTTCACGTTGCTGTTCAAATCAGCGAAATATAATTGGTTCAATATTTATCAATATGAGCTATAGCTTAAACGTACCAAGACACCATCGAATTTTCACAACTGGCAATTTTAACTTCATGGCAACAGTAAAGTTGTTGATAATTAATGTCGTTATCGCGCATGTATCCGACTCACTCACTCGGTCACTGGGAAAAGTATCCCATCAAAATCCGATGTATTTCAGTGTTACTTGTTGGCGGTAAGGATTTGTTGATGTGCTGATGTTACCCAAGGCTGATTTATCACATAAATGAAACAGTGCCGTTACTTTTACAGTTTCCACAATGCGACTCTATTAAAATATATAATTTGTACTTTAGGTTTTCATTGCAAAAGGCATAAATATTTTATTTAAAATAACTTTCCAGAAAACCGTGATCAAACAATGAGTCAAAAGATGCTGTTTTTTTTCAGCTTTGGTGATTACACTCCTTTTTGCGTAAATATTTTCAGGATTTTAGCTTCAAATGTTTTAAATGATACGCATTTGCTTTAATCACTCATTTTCCCTTATCAAAGCTCAAACGTTTCAGAAGCATACAGCAGCTATACTGAATAATCAAATATTAAATCAGGTGTAAATAGAAAGAACTAAACAATATCGCTTCCTCGGTCAACCTAACCCACGCATGTCCAGCTGTGAGCAGCGTAAAATTACACTGTTTCATTAACCCTTTTGCCTTTTGTAAAAAAAATTATACACAAATTAAGTCCCTCCCCCCTCCACCTAGAATATTTAACCATTTTGTTAATGCAAATTTTGCTAGATCCATTCTCTTGTGCCGGGGCAAAAAGTAATTGCTTGGTTAAAATTCAACATAAACACTGCATTTTGCCCCCACGAGGGAATAGACCTAGCAAAAATTTGCATTAGCAAAATGGTGTATTGTTTAAAATTGGCATGCACCAAACTTATAATTTATGCTGGTCACGTGCTCATTGTTTGGTTGCCATGCTACCAAAAGTGATAAAATGACATATATTTTTTTATTTTTTAGAAAAATTTGAAAATTTGAAATATTATAAAGCATGTATTCATGCTTACTTTGGCAATTAAATGTCTAATCTACTGAAAGCAGATAATTTGAAATGACTGAAGATGCTATTTATTCTTTAAAATACGTATGCAAGAAACATAGAAAGTGGTAATTTCTAGACAAAATGCGATCATTTTCATGTTTCGATTTATTTTTAAAGCATCAAAGGGAGGTGGCGAATCCGAATAGGCTTTACAAAACGTGTTTACTGTGTAACAAAATCTTGCAAAGTCTTAAGCTTGGACTGACAACTGAAAAAATTGAGGGGGGAGGGGGAAAAGTTATCAATGTGGCGGCTTAGCAGAGCCTCGGTCACGGCTGGCAAGTACGATGATCTGATCTATATTCACACTCGTGTATATATACTGTAATCATATTACATACGGACGTTTCTGTCCACATACACGTATAAATATTATTATATATTTTGAATAGCGTCAATAGCTGTTGGCAGTCACCAACTTTATAATTATATTTTTCAAAGAACTGACAAGATCTATATAAGAGCCTTCCTGTAAGCAACATAACAAGCCGACGTTTAGCAGTAATCGCAGTTAGCAAGAGATCTGTGTATCTCAAATTTTTCCAAAAATGGAGACATTTTACTTTATGGTGATCTGAATTCGAGAACTGGGAAGTACAATGACACAGTCCCAAACGAAGGTAATAGATTTGTATTTCAAAACCTGCACTGGTCAGTCATACTACTACTACTACTACTACTACTACTACTACTACTACTACTACTACTACTACTACTACTACTACTATTACTACTA